>PVJH01017904.1:0-46621 GCA_004026705.1 Nesogale talazaci
GGTGAGGGTGCAGAAGAGGGCTGTTTGCTCCTGTAAAGATTTACAGGCTCGGAAATCCAACCTAGGGGTCATTGTGAGCCAGCATGGACTTGATGGAAGGGTTTTCTTTTTCATTCCTTTGTTTAGAGTAAAATATAACAAGAGAACAAAAATAACATTTTATATTCAATTTGGATAACATAGTAAAACCTGCACAAGGTGAACATGTGTAAGAACTGGTGTCTGGGAAGGAACACAGAACCACTTTTCGCAAAGAGTGGTACATGAGGTGGGACACGAGTAAGGCCTGGGCAAACAAAGCAGTCCTGTCCAGTTCTGCCTCTGTATCATACTACATTAATATCTATCCTGCTGGCATCTTGACCTTAATATTAGTCAGAGGACCTTCATTTTAGTAAGGCCCCCTGGATATGCCTGACTTCTATCACCCTGAGATCTTTGTTGTCCAACTTTCTAAGTTAGGTTGGGCGTGTTAACCTCGTGGGTGTCCTCTTTCACTTCTAGTATTAGAGAAGAATAAATACAAAATGTGGATACATACATACCAATGGGATATCCCTGACCACTTATCAAAGTGTCTTGCTTTAGCAGAAGTAGATATGGATAATTCTAGCTTTGTTAAAAACACTGCCTTAGTAAATGAAATGATTTCTCAAGAAAGATGTTTTAATTCACCTACCAATTTTCAATGCAAAAGCAAACACAAAAGTTATTTTTCTGATGCATTATTAACAGACATCGTAGAAAATGTTCGCACAATGATCCACAGATGAGGGCAATTACTCCAATGGAGAGGGGAAAATTAGAAGACCAGATGTGAAACGGGCTTGCTTCAAGAGACAACCCAAAGAGTCACACAGGTCTGATGAAAGTACTGCTGCCTTTCAGGTCACTGTGGTACATGTACCTGTCCACTGTGACAGGAGTAGCACAGTAGCAATTGCACCTGCATTTAGTTCTGTCACTCTCAGACATATAAAGTGTAGCAAGAGATCATCCCAGATAGAATGGGAGAAAAATGTAGAATAACCCCCAAGTCCCTAAAACAGGCTAGAATTAGTGGATTCAAGCACTATAGGCTAGTGACCACATATTATAGACCACTGCCCTTGAGATTCCCTTTAAACTTGGAGCTGAGGCCACTTCTGCAAGTCACCTCTCAGGCAATAGACTGTCTAAGAAAAGCAGTACCATCTCTAAGCACCGTGTACCTTTAAGTTATCATTCATATAAGGCTATGCTACAACAAAGATAATCATGATAAAACAAAGTATGGAGACTGTTAAATGGAAGAGAGGGATCAAAAATGGATAGTGAGGAGCTCTAAAGTGATAAATCTTCCATACCTGTGGACAACATTTTTAGGAATCAGTGAAGGGAGAACAATAACAAAAATATTAGGCATAATTATTAATGACAGTAAGATTGGAATACCTTTTTGAGATTACAATAACCAAAGGACATGTTAAAAGTCAGAACGAAAACAGAGCTAATCAGAGGATATTAGAAATTCTAGGGAAGTGTTCTTAAATGGACATTTATTACAGTGCTAAGAAGAAAATCTGATTATTTCAAGGTAAAATAAAAAATGGAGAGAAATATATGACTCAAATCACACAGAATAATAACTGTGGTCAAAGGAAAAAGGAAGCAATTTTAGCTAGTAAAGAGTAATCATGTCACTTTTATTATACATGTTGCTATCAGAAAAGGAGGGAGGGCAAAGCATGCTTGTAATACTCCCCTGGGAGAGGCAGGGAGCAGATGACAAACAAATGTAGAAGGCATGTTATTTGATATGTTATTGATATGATATATTTGATATGGCATGTTATTTTACATTATCATATAAAATGATAATAATACAGGGCCAACACTCTCATACACTACTTAGACTACAAGTTATAACGTGAAAATGCTCATCTGACATGGGAAAACACATCTTGTCTGACATGGGAAAACACATATATTCTATAAATGAGTTAAATAACAAAACATTCTTTTGTTTAAAATGGTTTATCTTTAAACTGGTCATAATTTGCTAACAAGGAACAAAGAGAATTTGAGGGTCTACAGAAAAAAACATGCAAAATTAACTACAAGTGCTCAGAATGGTAAGATATTTGTTTACCATCCAATTGCTGCGGTCTTAGGAAAATTAAAAAATTTTAAAGCCAAGTCATGACCAATGTGCAAACCAACATGAGTGCAGGGGAAATAAAAAGACTAAAAACGTCCAAGGCAGACCCACCTTGAACATTCATTATCCATAATTTCCGTAAGTCCTGAAAAATGTAAGGATGACAGACAGACATGACTCTGATGTGAATCAACAGCATGCTATCAATATCCTGGCTCAAACCCCCCAGATAGTCATAGGAAAGCTACCAAAATTCCACTTGTTTCTAATTAACTTGACCTTGTCTAACCCTGACATCATTTCAAAAATTCAAAGATACTTGAATTTTGAATACTTACAGTGAACCATCAAGTTCACAATGATTAATACACCCTTGGTGTACAGATGTATACTTATCTACACTTGATGTTGAATTTAAAATGAAAGTAATTAGCAACTCAACATAAACCTAAGTGCAATCATCCAGTATTATCTAATAATTATAATCTAGGTTCATTATTATAATCATTGGGACAACATCTAGAAAGTTTGGAATACTTTTAATGGCTGGTCAAGGTTTGCCGTTTTTGTGTGTGCGTACAGCTTTACTTTTTCCTCCACAGAGATCTGCGCCATCATTTACCTGTAGATGAACGATTCTCTGGAATATATCTTCTCTCATGCTCATCTCGATATCGAACCGAGAAAGTCTTTTGTCCGCTTCCGTACTTGCCGCCCGTACTTCTTTGTCAGAGGACACGTGCTGGGGGAAATCTAGCATGGTCCTCTCCACTGGTAAGAGAGAGAGAAAAAATTACCAAAATATTAGAGACGCCCTGTGGGCGGAGGGCAAGAGCTAGCTGCTCACGGGGATTTTGAAGCTGCGACCTTTTGAAACAGATGGCTAGGCCTCTCTTCAGGGGTCTCAATCGGCTCTAATTTGACAAAGCACACTTCGTTCTTATGAATCTCTCGCATTTGCATTTGAGTTTGAAGTGGGCAAAAACCTATTAGTGAAATAACCTGTATGCCAAACGCACTGCCATCGCATCAGATCTGACCGCAGCCATCCTATCGGGTGGGGCACGAGTGCCCCTTTGGGCTTCGAAGGTTGTGATCCTTTAACAAAAGCAGGAAACCTCATTTTTCTCCCAAGGAGCAGCCAGGGGTCTCGACTTGCTGGCCTTGTGGCTACTAATCCAACAAGTATCCCAGTAGACCACCAGGGTTTTTTGAAAATAATCCTTAAGATCAAACAAAAAGGAGCATAATGTCTAGAGATGGTTCTAGCTGCGCTATGACCATGAATGCATTTTTACTTTACTGTCTTCAATATTATAAGGTTGTAAGTAGTAAAATTTTAGATATATGTATGAACAGTTAAGTTATCCTTTTTTTGGGGGGCATCACTGCCCTCTGGTGGTGGGAGTAGGAGGCCCAGCCTTTACTCCTGTGGAGCTGCTGCTGGAATTGAACCTCCATCCCAGTGGGTCGCAGTCCTGTGCACAACCACGACGCCACCGGGCTCAGCCCAAGCTATCCCTTATATGCTAAGATTTCTACAGCTAAACAAGCAACCTACCTGCATCATAAAACATTCCTCGTAAGCCAGCGTTACAAATAAAGCTGAAAAAAGAGCCCCCCCAAAACATAAAACCTGCCACAAATCGCTAAACAGTTCAGTAATGATGTGCTAATTAAGAAAATTTAAATTAAATTTTAAAATTCTAAGTAACCAACTATGCTTTTAGAATTTGATTAAATGCAGCTATCTCTGATTTTCTAAAACCCTCCTTAAGCCACTGTGCTTTTGTCAAAGGACCACATTAGTCCCTGTTTTGCTAACTGAAAGACCCTAAAGAGAGTGTTGCCTTTTTGAAAAGGGGCAAAAAGCAGACCCAGCATTCAGCATTTGTTTCACTGCTTCTCAACTTCCTTCCCAAAGAACTCTCAGCATCCCAGCATCATGTTGGCATAGCGCTGAACTGTGTCTGTGCCAAATCACACTAACATATGTTAGTATTATTTTAGGTCTTAAGTGTTATTGGGTATGATGGGTTATTTTTTTGGATCTGGGAGAATTAAAAAAAAAATCCACAGAAATGAAGGCTAATTGCGCCTTCAAGGTGTCCTAGGGGTGCAGTGTGTTATGAGAGCTGGCCTGCTAGCTGTATGGTTAGCAGTTCAAAACCACCCGCTGCTCTGCAGGCGTGAGATGAAGGTTTCTGCTCCTGTCAGGAATGACAGCGTGGGAAACCCACAGGGACAGGTCTCTGGCATCCCACAGGGTGGCTGTGAGCGGGAATTGACTCGGAGGTAGTGAGAAGAGCCCTATCATTTGCCTTACCCTAGGCTTGATAGGAACACCCTACGTTTGGATAGTGGGAGAAACGTGTGAATAATCTTACACTTCCTGATTAAGAAAAGAACGAAACAAAGAAGTAAAATTTTAATGAGTCCGGTATCTATTTAAATGATATGGTTAACTCTACACGTGTATTTCTGTGTCGCTTTTTAATTTTAGCACCACAAGACATTAAGAAAGAATATTGCTTAAGATCTTAAATGAGCAGCATAAAACCCCACACGCCTAAAATTGGAAACATATTCTTAAACAATAATGCTGAAAAGCACTTCCTTCCTTCCTGAGCCACAGAGGCCTGGAAGCAGACTCTATGCTCTTCTTGCCAAACTGTAAACAACGCCGATGCCCAGTGGTTTCCACCGGACAAACAGGGCTTTGGCAGCTGCTGTAGAAGGCGAGATGAAGAGGGAAAATACGCGCGGATCAGAAAGGCTCATCTTTGAAGAACTCTCTTCCCTAACAGAAAAATGGTGAAGATTAACCCACAAAGATAAATTTACTGGACAATGTGAACCAACACCACACTATTGAAAGTGCATCTCTATTATTGTAGAGAGGGAAATGGAGTGTTAAATGAGTTTTTAAAGACTTTATTCCTCCCCCAATTAATTTTTACAATAGCTTTATCATCTTGGTTATAGATGTGAGCACCTGGGCAATGGACACCCCCAAACCAGGGTGGGATGTGCACATGAAGTTACAAGGACTGCTGAACAGGAGACCAGTGCTGTTCCTTTGTTAGACTTTGGCTAACAAGAGCAATGACATCTTATTATTCAGGTGTTTAAACTCAACACTTGCAACAAGGTTTCATGGCCACTAGTGAGAGTGAAGCAGTTGGCAGAAGGCAGAGAAATATGAAGAGAAATACAGAGATAAGAGAGAAAGCAGCCGAGACCTTATTCTGATAGAAAACCGTGTAGGGAAATCTTGGTGCTGAGGGGTAACAGGTGACCAAGACATCACTAGTTTTATGAGGACTACAATGGATTCTGGTCAACCTTCCAAATTCCAAAATGGACATAAGTGGTTATGATATCCAGCTCCACAGACATCTGATGTTTTTATGAGCCCTGGGCACAGTCAAGATTGCATCATCGCAATTATCCCCAAAATACGTCTGAGAATTACAAGTAAGCTGAGTGAGTCTTCGTGTCTTATAACTCAAAGGACCTAATATGTGCATTACAAAAATAATATGTGTTCATTTTAGAAAATTTGGAAGGAAATAATAAAAAAAAAAAAAAAAAGGAAAGTGTGGCCAGAGTGCTCCTTAAGTTACTGATGACCAGATTTCATTTTTACACATTTTGGACATGTTTTCAGGAGAGACCAGTCCCTGGAGAACGGACATCGTGCCTGGGAAAGTAGAGGGGCAGTAAAAAAGAGGAAGGTCCTCAAAGAGATGGACACAGGGGCTGTACCAGCAGGTTCAAGCTTAGGAATAACCGCGAGGCTGGTGTTTCTTCTGTTGTGCTTAGGGATGATATGGTTGGAACTGATCTGATGGCACTTAACAACAATAAAAAAATCAACGAACACCCTACTACTTAAGACTATTATTAAAATGTACATATGCTTTCCTAATTTTTTTTCTGTCATTAAATAGTGCCCTGAGATATGATATGGAAGGCTAGATTGTATTACAGAGCAAGGGTGTTTCATTTAGAGCTTGTTTCTAAGCTTTTAACATGAAGTACCTATTTAGACACAAACTTACATGCCAGTTTACTTCCTTAAAGTGGTTACATTTGGAATTACTGGGCCAGCATGCTGGCTTCTGAAAATAGTTTTAACACAGTCGATCTTCACGATTCCCAGATTCCACATTTGCCACTGCCTACTTAATACAAATTTATTTATAAGCCCATCATCAGTAATACAGTGTTCTCATGTAGCTTCCCTGGCACACGCAGAGCAGTGAAATGTGAGTTGCTTGATGCCCATGTCCCAGCTAAGGTCAAATAAGGCAGGGGTGTCTAACTCAATTCAAATGAGCAACTTTGATTTTGAGATTTTACTCATCTTCAGTAGTTAAGAGTTAATGAGCAAATTGTGTGTATGGTATCACCCCAATCTCCCCTAAGGGTTATTTTCTTCATAACAATTCTTCCTATTTTCATTTTATTTCAGAGCACCATGGGCCACAAAAACTACCCCGTGGCCTGCGGACTGCCAGTTTGACACCCCTGAAGTAAGTCAACACTCTGCCTTACTTAGTTTTCATACTGTAAACCAGGGCCCAACTATTTCTTTTCTATATTTTTGGTAGTCGATGACTTCACTATTTAAAATGGTCCCGGGGTAGTGCTGCCTTGCTCTTAAGTGTAGCAAATGCTACGTGTTAAACGAGCTTTGTTCAGACATGGGTTGAAGTGCTGTTGGCAATTTATGAATCAACAATATGTATCAAGTAAGCTATCTTGAAACAGAAAGCACATAAAAAAGAAGGTAGGTATGTTGATTGGCTGATGAAAACGTTGTGACAAAGGGTCCCAGAAATATAACTCTGTACTGAGGGGCTTCAACCAGTCTGTGGACAAATGGACTTCAAGGACCAAGGGACTTTTTCCAAGAGCATGTGAAGCCCCTTCGTTGTTCTCCTCGGAGCCATGGTCAGCAGTTGCTGAGTGTGTGCGGTGACATTAGAAAACATAATGACTGCAAATAATGAGAACTGACTGTGTATATTGCCAAAATGCTCTCCAGCTAGCAGTATGATGAAAGTGTGCATTTTACAGCACTTTTGCCAACATCATAAAGTTTTTTTTAATCTTTGGTAATTTAATTCTAAGCAATTAATTAGCCGTTAAGTAAGAACTAATCTCTTGTAAAATTAGAAAAGTGATTGCTAAGCCAGAATGCATAAAATGGTTTTAATGATTCCCACGAAATGAAAACTGATACAGCCCTGCATCCTACTCACCTATATATTTCACTTCGATGTCTGCCAGTGCCTGCAAACAGTTCTCGTAAGTGACTTCCTCCATTGGGAGCCTTCCAACTGCATCATACACCTGTTTGGTCTGCACGATGAGCTCCTCGGTTCTTGCTTGAATTTGCTCTGGGGACAGATCCCATCTTAAAACATTTCTGCCAGCTGCAGTGAAGGAAGACACTGTCTGAAGAGGAGACCGCACTTCTCTTCCTAAAGTCATTCTGAGCAAAACCTTGGAACCACCAACTCTAAAAAGAATCAGAGAAGGAGGAAAATGTAAAGATTTCTCTTGGTCCAAAGCCAACATACAATTGTGTATTATTGTGTTAGTCTGGGTAGACTAGAGAAACACATTCATAGACACTCATGTGGATAAAAGGGAAAGGTTTATATACAAAAGCAATGGAACATTGAGAAAGCATCCCAACCCAGTCAAGTATAAAGTCATAAGTCCAATATTAGCCCATATGTCCTAATATTAGTCTATAAAGTCTCCTTCCAACTTGTGTATCCAGCTGGGGTAGAGACAACCTGGAGCTGGCCGGGGTCTCCCTATGGCTCCTTGTTTCCAGGGCTCAGAGTCCATCAGCAGTGTCCATTGGTGGCAGAAGCATCTCAGTGCTGGCAAGGATCTCTCTGTGGCTTCTCTGGCCCCGGAGATCTGGTTCCATCAGGGCAAGCCCATGTGGCTTCTCCTCCAGCTCCTCCATTCTCCAAGAATCAGGATTGATCAGCATGCTGTCATCTCATCTTGTCAGGAGTTCACCGTCATCTCAGAGGCGAAGTTTCAAGTTTTTCTTCTCCAACTCCCAGAATTCTCAAGAGAAAACCATGCCCACACGGAGGCCTCATTGGCTATCTCCAGATTAACAAGCTAGACTCCACCCCTACCTCCCAATCATGAAATTGACATCAGGAATACATGACCGCCACATATATATAATTGAAATTTAAATTGGAAAGGGCGCTTAAAAAAAGACAACACTGAGTAACAATGTTCAGAATGGTTATGACAGGAGGAACACGGGTAACAGGAAAGCCCAGGGAGTAAGTGGGATAAGTGATTAAGGAAATGGTGTCAGGGCCACCTTGGACCTCTGCTAGCTACACAAAGGAGGAGAATCCAGTTCAACTTCTGCTCAAGGATGTTTTCCATGCCTTCGTCCTCTGACGTCCTTTACCCTATTCTGAAACGATCATCCCTCCCACAACACTACTCTGCTAGGTTTGATAACTTGTTGCAATGGCCGCACAGAACTCACACACACAACACTCATGTTTAGAGGTGTTTACTAGGGAACTTTACAGGTTATATAAGACCAGTGTCAGAAAGCATCAAGGATACAATTCTTTTGTTTGAAGCACCTTTTCGTGGGCTTGTCAGCAGATACATCACTCTCTGGTGTTTAATGCATTAGTCAACCTGTGGCCTCTGCCTGGACTGTTAAGGAAAGTGTTATAAAACTCCCTTGGCACTGAAAAATGCCCAAAGGTCACCCAACTGTGCAAACCAGCCTCCTTTCCAAAAGTTCTCAGTCTCATTCTTGCCAGCCTCCTGCTCTGCCCCTTGGTTTTGGTGTTGGCACCTCATCTCTGCTGTGGATTCTGGAGCCTCTGTGGCACCTGCAATTCTAGCAGATATGTCATATACACTTGGCTGGTGGCTTTTCTTTTGTGATGGTCCCAAGATTCCTCTCTTCCTGCTTCTGAGATGGCTCACATATGCCCAGAAGAATGACAAAACTCACCGATTTCCTTCTTAGAGCTCCCTGTACTGTATTTACATGCACCCACCCTCAGTAACTCCCAACTGGTGGGAGTTACAAAGACAAGGAAGAGAGGAGCCATATCACATCATTTCACTTCAGGGACGGTACTGTGAGAGGGCCTGCAATGAAGGAGATGAAATACAATGAGTACAAATCGTTGAATGTAAAATTGATAGCTCTGTTAAGTCTTCACTCAATTCACAATGGAAATTTGAAAAGCAAATGAGTAGATCTCTATCAGATAAACAATATAGGAAGGGGCTTCAAACAGTTCATGGAAAATTTTCATTTTCTTTCAGTTCCATTTATCCACAAACTTTTTAGACGTGCCTTTAGTCACAAATAAACATGCTTACAATTCTTGCTTTTCCCTCAAAGTATAGTTTTCATGAAATTCTCATTTTCTAAACAGGAAATTAGATTATATAATCAAATTAAGTTTATGTAAAGAAATATATATAAACAAAGAAGGGCAAAGAGGGCAATGTTTACTAGTGACTCCCAAGAGTAGGAGGGAGGAAGGAATTGAAGAAGCCATTTCTTTCTTTCTTTCTTTCTTTTTTTTTGTGGCATTATGGCTCTGGTGAGAGTAGGAAGCCCAGCGTTGCTCCTGGAGAGCTGCTGCTGGATTTGAACCATCAACCCTGTGGGCTGCAGTCCTGCACACAACCACTATGCCACCAGGACTCAGCCCTCTTTTTATTTTTTAAGATCACTTTATTGGGGGCTCTTACAGCTCTTGTAACAATCCAGGAATAATTTCTTAAAGAGTACTAAGTTTCTATCAAATGATAATAGAAAAACTGGAAGTAGATAATGGTGAATAGTTTGACAACGTGATGAATATCATTGTCACTGAATTGTATATGTAAAAAATACTGAAATGGCAAGTGTTTATGATATATATTTATTTTAATAAATAATTTAATTGGGGCTCTTGCAGCTCTTATAACAATCCATATATTAATTACATCAAGCACATTTATCCATATGTTGCCGTCATCATTTCCAAAACATTCTACTTTTGGGGGGAGGGGCATCACTGCCTCTGGTGGTCGTGGGAACTACCCAGTGCTGCTCCTGAGAGCCGCTGCTGGATTTGAACCGCTAAGCCTGCGGGCCGCAGTCCCTCACTCAACCTCTTACACCACAGGGGCTCAGCCCTAGCTCCTCTTTTTTAACTTCCTCCTTCCCCCAATCTCCTGAACTTTTGGTAATTTATAAATTATTTTTGTCTTCATTTACAGCATCCGCTGTCTCCCTTCATCCACATTTCTGTTGTTTGTTCCCCTGGGGGGAAGGCAATATACATTAATCATTGTGATTGGCTCCCCTTTCTCCCTCTTCTCCCCCCACCTTCTCCTAACACTCATGGCATCACTACTCTCATTATTGGTCGTGAGGGGTTTACCTGTCCTGCATTCTGTGTGCTTACAGCTCTTATCTGTACTAGTGTACATCCTCTGGTCTAGCCAGATCTGTAAGGTAGAACCGGGGTCCGGGTAGTTGGGGGGAGCCTTGAAGAACTAGAGGAATTTTATGTGCTTCATCAGTGCTGTACTGCACCATGGTCCCTTCCATGGGACCCTTCTTTGAAGGTGCGTCCAATTTTCTACAGATGTGGCTTAAGTCTCCATTTCAAACCCCCTCGTTTGAATCAAAATGGTTGCTTGTTTTGGGTCTTCTGATGCCTGATCCCATTGACACTTTGTGATCACACAGGTTCTTCCCAGTGGGTTTTGTTGCTTCCCTGTGGGAGGGCCACTTGCTTAACGGCAGGCCTTTAAGATTCTAGATGCTATAGCTTATAATAGCTGGGCACCATCAGCTTTCTTCATCACATTACCCTATGCACTGATTTTGTCTTCAGCAATCATGTCAGAAAGGTGAGCATCATGGAATGCAGGTTATTAGAAGAAAGTGTTCTTGCTTGTCTGTCTGCTACTTAATAGCTAAACTATAATTATATGTAAATAGAATTATCCCTATTATTATATATTAATATATTTATATATGTACATGCCTATGGTTATATGTCTATAAATATCTTTGTCTCCTAGTTCTTTCCTCTATTTCCTTCTGTCTCACTATCATATTCAACCTTCATTCAGCTCTCCGTACTGCCTCTCAGCTACATTACACTTAACTGAACCCCACCAGGCAGTCTATGCCCTCCTGCCCATCAGTTTTAGATCTCTTGCTGTTCCCTGTCTCTGAGTTTGTTGGCTCCTTGCTCCCTTCCCGTAGTTCCTCTCTCCCCCTGTCCTAGCAGAACCATTGGTCCATGGTTTTCTCCTTGGAATTGCTTATCCTGAGTATTTTATATAGACAAACATGAGAGAGAAAAAAAGAAGAAAACAAGCAAACACACAAAACACAAAGTAGCCAGGTCTGTCAGCAGACTCTTGTGACTATTTTCAGATTAGGTCTGATGCAGTGACAAGTCTGCTCCCCAAGTTCGAAGTCTATTTGCAGAATCCCTCGGGGACTTTGTCACTTTGCTCCCCTGGCTGCTCTGTTGTGCTCCTTTCATGTTATGCCCTGGTACTGGAGTTGGTCAGACTGGGCACAATTGCCATGCTGTAGCACTGTTGGCCAGAAAGGGGTCGCTATTGGTCATGTCTTTCTGAGCATTGGCTGCTGGGAGGGGAATGTCATCCTCGAAGCTTAGGGCTTGTCTACTCTCTTTCTCTCGCTTTTCCTCTAAGTTTGCTCCCATGTTGTCTGGGCAGAACTGCCACTCTCCACCTGACTACCCTCAGTGCTGTCCTCTACAGTGTATTCTTCTGGGGAGGGCATTGACATAGCTGGATATGGGCCACCATACGGATCTCTCTATTGTTCACTGCATCATGCCCTTAGTTGCCCTCAAGGCTTGGCACACCAGATGGAGGTCTAATCCCTCTCTCCCTTTCCTTGACATGATGTCCTTACATGATAAAACTATATAGCATGATCAATTTCTTTTGCCTCCTGGATGGCCATGATCTCAACAGCCAGGTCTGCACACACTGGGCAGGAAGTTAGAGTCTCCATGATATATACATATATACATACATATAGTTTCTATAAAATCATAAAGTTCCTATAATCAACGATTATTTTTTATAATCTAAATCAATAATTTTTATTAATTTTTATGTTTTCCTGTGCCATGTTACACTACTATGTTCATCTACTAAAAATATATAAAATTGGGATTTAATAAGAAAACAGTTCTAAAATGCTCTCATACTGATCATGAAACTATTTGTAATATTAATCTAAAAAAATTCATATTAACCAAGAATGGAAATTTGAATTCAGGATTTGGAAAATGATCTTTGATTTAGAGATAATAGCTAAAAGAAATAAATGAAAGAATTTAAGAAATAATGATATCAAGATTCACCCTGCTATATAACACTATAAATTTACCAAGTATTTTAAAAGTTTACAAAATTTTTAATGTTTTATTTAATCTATTGCGTGCTTAGGCATTTTTCTAAATGCTTTCCAAGTATTAACTCACTTGGTCCTGACGATACCTTTATGTAATTAATACTTGCCTATTTTCATTTCACTGACAAGGAAGCTATACCGTAAAGACATTCATTTAATAACTTGTCCAAAGTCACAGATGATGGGCAGTAGGATTACACAACAACTAGCATGCTAAGCACATAATCAGAGAGGCTGGAATGGAGGAAGGCTTATTAACCTGTGATGTGCAAATTACACAGCCTTGTTTGTTGAAAGTGAGGAGGAACTGAATGAAGTACTTGCCAAAGATCAAAGATTGTAGCTTTCGGTGTGGAGTATAACTCGATGTACAGAAAACAAAAATCCTCACAATTAGATCAACAGAAAATATTGAAGTTGTCAGGAACTTTGTCTTGAGTGGATCTGCAATCAATCCTCATGGAAACATCAGTCAAGAGATCAAAGGTCTATATGTTAAGTATTAAGATAGCAGAAGAGCTTTGAGTCTCTCCTCAAATTCGCCCTCAACACAAGAACACTTTGTTCTCAGAACCTGGCACTATGATGCTCACCTTCCCTACACGATTGTTGAAGACGAAATGGGTGCATCAACAAATGCAGTGAAGAAAGCTGATGGTTCTCAGCTATCAAAAGATATAGCATCTGGGGTCCTAAAGGCTTGAAGATAAATAAGCGACCATCTAGCTGAGAAGCAGCAAAGCCCACATGAAAGAAGCACATCAGTCTGTGTGATCATGAGATGTCAATGGGATCAGGTAGCAGATATCAAAAGGTCCAAATCATCAAATTTTGTTGATGCAAATGAGAGGTGTTGGAGTGGGGGCTCAAAGCCCACCTGTAGACAATTGGACATCCCCTCACAGAAGGGCCACACAGGATGAACAGTTCAGTCAGGGTGTGAGATAGCACCACCAAAACACACAACCTTCTTCTAGTACTTTTTAAAAAACTCCTCTAGTCCTTGAATGTCTCCTCCTCACCACTAGCATGATTTCAGTTCTACCTCACAGATCCTGCTAGAGTGGAGTATGTACACTGGTACACATAAAGAGTTCTCGACACACGGAATCCAGGACAGAGACAAACCTCAGAAACAGTCATGGGAGTAATGACACCATGAGAAGGGGGAGGAGGAGGAATAACAGAAATGTGGGTAAAGGAAGATGGTAGATGGTGTAAGTAATGAAAATAACAACAATAATAATATATATAACTGATCAAGGATTCGCAAGAGTGGAAGAGAGGGGGAGGAAGGGGTAAAGGGAACTGATAAAAAGAGGGCTCAAGTAAGAAGAAAATGTTTTAAAAATGATGGCAACATATGTACAAGTGGGCTTGATACGATTTACTTGTGGATTGTTAAAAGATCTTTAAGAGCCCCAATAAAATGATTTGGAGAGAGAGTGAGAGAGAGATCAAAGGATGAATTGCATTTGGGCAAAACTTTAAATTGTTGAAAAGCAAAGCTACTTTGAGGACTCAGGTGTGCCTGCCCCAAGCCATGATATTTCCAATCAACTTATATCCATGTGAAAGTTGGTCACTGAATAAGGAAAATCGGAAATAGAAGAGCTAAGGAGCAAGATGACCAAAACTAATAGCAAGCTTCATCCAACGAATGGAAGAGGCTGAGAATCACATTAGTAACAAAGAGGGCTCACAAGCAGAAATTAATAAACTTGAGAAAAAGTCTAACCAGTCCATCAGAGAAGCTGAAGAAAATCTTAGAGCTATGCCTGATGTCATGAGGAGGAATAAAATCAGAATAATTGGATTACGAGAGGAATGCACATCAAGAAACCAACGTCCAAAATAGTGATGGAATTCTTGGAGGAAAACCTCCCTAGCTTAATGAATGAAAGCCAGGCAACCATCCAGGAGGCTGAAAGAACACCAACTAGACTGAATCCCAAGAAGTCAACAAAATGTTTAATTGCTAAACTACGAATTTTGTAGAAAAGGAGAAAATTATGAGGGTAGGTAGGGAAAAACAGACAGTCACATATAAAGGCAAGCAAATAAGAATATGCTCAGATCTATCAGTGGACACTATGAAGAAGAGGAGAGAGTGGAGCAACATATTCTGAAAATTGCAGGAAAATAACATAAACCCAAGAATACTCTATGCAGCCAAATTATCTATCAAAGTTGATAAATAAGTGGGAGTCTTCCCAGATAAGGAAAATCTCAAAAAATATGCTAAAAGGAACCCAGCACTACAAAAGATCCTCACCGACCCAGTATGGGAAGAAAAACAACACTCACCAAACACTGCCACACAGAACACCTCCATCCAGCGACCATCAAAGCGAAAACAGCCCCCATGATAACATTAGGTCAACGATGGAAAGAAGACAAGAATGAACTACAAACACACATACGCACAGCTCACAGAAAAGAAATGGAGGTAGGAAAACACCCAACACAAGAGGGATAAAATGACATCACAGAGTCCACAGAGAGATGTAATAACCCAGAATATCAATGGAATGAACGCAGGCCTTAAGACACAGAGACTAACAGATGACTTAGAAAACACAATCCCAGGGTAGGCTGCCTACAAGAGACACATCTCAAGATTGCAGATGAAAAGTAGGCTGAGAATCAAAGGCTAGAGGAAAACATATCAAGCAAATAACAATTCAAAAAAAGCAGGAGTTGCAATCCTAATCTAGATAAAGTTGATCTCAAAGTGCAAACTATAAAAAGGGATAAGGAGGGACACTATTAATGCTCAAGGCAATCATAGACCAAGAACCACTAAGCAATCTAAACATTTACTCACTGAATAAGCAATCAGTGGAATATGTTAATCAAATGTTCTGAAAGATGAAAAAGGAAATCACAGCCTCAACAATTACAGTAGGTGACTTCAATACACTGCTCTCTAATAGGTTACTAGGAAAGAAACTTAACAAGGAAGCTAAAGATCTAAACACTAAAATTAGATGATTTGACCTGATAGATATCTGCAGAGTTCTCCACTCAAATAAAAAATTCATATTCTTTTCAAGCCCATGTGGCACATATTCAAAGGTAGCCTCTGGGCATAAGAAAAATCTGCATAAATTTAAGCACATTGTTATCATACAGACCTCTCTCTGACCACTGTGCCATAACGCTGGAAATCACAAAGGGAAGATGAAGAAAATAAGAGCAAACAATTGGAGGATGAATAGCTCTCTATTGCAAGAGGAGTGTGTACTGGCCCAAATCAGAGATGAAATTAGGAAATTTCTAGAAACCAAAAAGAATGAGAGCACAATGTCTCAAAACTTTGGGGACAAAGCAAAGACAGTCATCAGAAGAAGTTTCATAGCAATACATGCACACATAAAAATGGAAGAGAGACTTATGATTGACATGCAAGAACAAATTTTACAGCAACTACAGCAGAGTCAACAAGACAATCCAACTAATAACAAAAGAAAAGAAATAATAAAAATTAGGCTGATATTCAGGAAAGAGAAAATAAAAGAACAGAAAAAGTGAATGCTGCTAAAAGTTGGTTCTTCAAAAGGATAAACAGAATCAACAAACCACTGGGGAACTTAACCAAAAAAGAAATGAACAAATTTCAAAAGCAAGGATGAGGGATGAAAGAGGGGACATTACAACAGACCCTAATGAAATCAAAAGGATAATTATACAGTACTATGAAGGACGAAAGGACTGTACTCTAACTTGGAAGACATGGACAAATTCTTGGTAAAACAATCCTCCTTAGACTATCCCTGGTGGACATCAATATTCTCAACAGACCCATAGCAATAGATGAAATAAACAAAGTTATTAAGGGAACCAACAAAAAAATTCCCTGGACCAGATGGTTTTACAGGAGAATTCTATCAAGTATCCAGGGAAGAATTGACACCAATCCTGCACAAACTCTTCTAGGTCATAGAAAAGGATGGCAAACTCCAAAATTCTTTCTATGAAGTTAGTATAATTCTGATTCCTAAACCGTGCAAGGATGCCACAAGAATTGAGAACTACAGACCAATTTCCCTAATGAACATTGATGCAAGAATCCTTAAAGTACTGTTCAACAGAATACAAAAGTCTATAAAACAAATAATTCAGCTAGACCAAGTGAGGTTCATACCAGGGATGCAGGGATGACTCAACATATGAAAGACCATTAGTATTATTCACCACACTGACATGAAAAATTACAAGTACAGCATGATAATATCAATGAATGTAGAAAAAGCACTCAACAACATCCAACACCAATTCCTGATTAAGACACTCAGGAAGATAAGAATGGAAGGAAAATTCCTCAATATAATACAAGCTATATATGAACAATCAACTGTAAGGAAAACACGAGATCAGTCCTTCTGAAAAAGGGGATTAGACAAGGATGTCCCTGGTTCCCACTCCTATTTACATTGTACTGAAGGTCCTAACTACCAGTAGAAGACATTAAAGGTATTCACAGATGATATGATATGATTTGATATGATTTGATTTGATATGATTTTGATTTGATATGATTTGATATATTATATATGGATTTTATATATGGAAAATCCCAAAAGTTCTATAAGAGGAGTATTGAAAGCAATAGAGAAATATGGCAGAGTGGCATATTCAAAAAACAGAAGATCAACAAATCTATACACATTAGATAAGACCACATAAGAGGGGATCAAAAATCGGTATACCCTTCACAATAGCCAAGCACAAATTGAAATATCTAGGGATATACCTGACTAAAAAAACAAAAGATCTATACAAAGAAAACTACAAAACACTATTAAAAGAAACCAAGGGTGACTTCAACAAATGGAAGAACATCCCATGTTCGTGGATGGGAAGACTCAGTAAAGATGTCAGTTCTACTTAAGGAAAAATATAAGCTTCAATGTTATCCCGAGCCAAATACCATCGTCTTTCTTCAAAGAACTGGAAAAACAGATTACTAAATATACAGCGACTGTGTCAAAACAGTGTGGCATTGGTGCAATGATAGATATTCAGACCAATGGAAAAGGATTGAAAACCCAGAAATAAAATCATCAACATAGACAACTGATCTTCGATAAAGGCCCAAAAATATCAAATGAGAAGTGGATGTCCTCTTCAATACAAGGTGGTGGCAAAAATAGATACATATCTGCAGAAAAATTAAGCGAGACCCTTACCTCACTCTATGCACAAGAGTAAACTCAAGGTGGATCACAGATCTATACGTAAAACCTCAAATCATCAGGACTATCAATGAGGGAATTGGAACAAATCTGAGAACTTTGACAGATGGAATACATAGGCTATCAGAAATAGGGAAGCACAGAAACACAGAGGAGGCAAAAATTGACAAGTGGGACATACTAAAGATGAAACACTTGGGTAGACTGAAAAAATATGCCAAGAGAGTAATAAGAGAGGCTACAGAATGGAAAAACATTTTTAGCAATGACACATCAGACAAAGGCCTTATTACTAAGATATATAATACTCTGTTACAACAGGAAAAAAATTAATTGTCCACTGAGGAGGTGGGCAAAGGACCTGAACAGAAGTCTAAATGGTCAATAAATATATGAGAAAAAGTTCCAGACCTCTAGCCATAAGAGAAATGCAAATTAAAACAACAACCTAACACTCTCAAAGATAGCTCAATTCAAAAAATCAGAAAGTAACCAGTGTTGGAGGGGCTGTGGGGGGACAGGAACTCTTATCCACTGCTGGTGGACTTATAGGTATGTACAGCCACTATAGAAATCGACTTGGTGATATCTAAAACAGTTGGAAATTGAGCTACCATATGATCCAGCAATCCCCCTACTGGGCATATACCTAGAAGAGACAAGAAACATAGCACAGCTAGACATCTGTGCTCCAATATTCCTTGCAGCGCAGTTCACAATTGAAAGGAAATGAAAACAACCCAAATTTCCATCCACAGATGAATGGATTAAAAAACTGTGGTACGTACATGCAGTGGAGTATTATACATCCCTAAATAGCAGTGATGAACACATGAAGCACATCACTGCATGGGCAGAACATATTAAGCAATGTAATCCAAGGACAAAAGGACAAGTACAACATGAGTCCACTGAGGTCAGCTCAAAAATGCAAAAGAAGCATAGCCAAGAAACTACTGTACACAACATCCCTGAGGTAAGATCCAGGTAATATGGCAGGGGCCAGACTAAACCCAGGGATACATATGGTAGCCAAGTAAAATGAGGGAGGGGGAAAAAGGTGGCCAGGGGAACAGGGGACTACGCCACCCAAGGGGGGGATGTTATTTATACCTCCACAGGGAAAGAGGGACCAGACTTCAAACCAGTGCTCCAAGACAAGAACACAACACACTGGCATGAAGCAGGGAACCAATAGAGAGGCCTGATAAATGGACAGCACCCCCCCCCACACACACACACATACACACACAAGAATTCATTTCAGAGCACGGCACTGAAGCTACAGCTCAAGGAGAGGACTTGTCTGGTCAGAGCACACAGGACGCAAACGAAGGGTGAAGAAAAAGGAGTGAAGCACATCCGAGCCCACCAAGCCCTGAGAATATTTCTGCTCAGAGCATTCAATGCACAAAGAGGACCATAGAGCATCCCAACATGAGACACAACGTCCCTCACTGATCGTTGGAGGCATCCTGCAGGAATCATGCTCACCACGACAGAGCAAAACACGTGCGCACACAACAGGGCAAGGGAGCAAAGCAATGAAGTCCCCAAGGAACACCAAAAATAGAGTGTGGGGCCATGGCTTAGCACCCCATCAGAGAGGAAAACACTTGCAAAGGACAACAAATAGACCCTGAACTATTTATAGGCTTTTCTTGGTTTTGTGGTTGGCTTTTGTTGTTCTTGGAGCTATTGTTTTATTTTCTCTTGTTGCATGTTTCCTCCACCTTGTGTTTTCTGCATATTATTACCTCTGCGTGTCTATCTAGATAAGATATGTGGGATAAACAATCTGGAGGAGAAAGCAATGCGGGACCAACAGTTTCTGTGGGGCATGGGAGAGGGGGAGGCAGGGGAATGGAAGTGGGTGTTAATGAAATCAGGGACATGGGAACAAGGTCACTTGTTAGTGACCGAAAATCAGTGGTGAGGAGGGTGTAGGAGATCTGGTAGGGCTTGATCAAGGGCAACGTAACTGAGAGGAATTGCTGAAACCCATATGAAGACTGAGCATGACAATGGGGCAAAAGGAAAGTCAAAGGGAATAGACGAAAGAACTAGGAGGAAAGGGGCATTTATAAAGGTCTAAATACAAGCATGTATACATGTATATATATATTTATAAATGATGATGGGGAAGTACATCTGTGTACATATATCTATAGGTTTAGTATTAAGGAAGCATATGGACATTGGGCCTCTACTCAAGTACTCCCTCAACACAAGAACACTGTGTTCTATTCAACTAATATTCCATGAGGATCACCTTCCCAGCACAATCACTGAAGACAAATGGACGCATAAGCAAATGTCGTGAAAAAAATTTGATGGTGTCAAGCTATCAAAAGATATAGTGTCTGGGATCTTAAAGGCTTGAATGTAAACAAGCAGCCATCTAGCTAAGAAGCAACAAAGCTCACATGTGATCATGAGGTGTTGATGGGATCAGGTATCAGGCATCAAAGATGCAGAGAAAAAAAATCTTAATGTGAATGTGGGGAGGAGTACAGAGTGGAAGTCCAAAGCTAATCTGTAGGCAATTGGAGCTCATCTTACAGAAGGGCAGTGTGGACAGGCCAGTCAGTGTGTGATATAGCACCAATGAAACACAAAGCTTTCCTCTGGTTCTTTAATGCTTCCTCCCCACCAACCCCCTACCCCCCACTACCATGAACCTAATTCTACCTCACAAATCTGGCTGGACCAGAGCATGTATATTCCTCAGGATCATTATTGACAGTAGTCATACCAGGAGAAGAAGGGGAAGGTGGGGGATGAAGAACAGACAAGGGGGTAAAGGAAGATATCAGACAGTGAAACACATGAAAAAAAGTTTATAATTATCAAGGGTTCACGAGGGAGGAAGGGAGAAGAAGGGGAAAAATGAAGAGCTGTTACTAAGGGCTCAAGTAGAAAGTGCTTTGAGGCTCAGCCCCGGTGGCGTAGTGGTTGTGCGCGGATTGCGGCCCACTGGGATGGAGGTTCAATTCCAGCTCCATAGGAGCAAAGGCTGAGCCTCCTACTCCCACCACCAGAGGGCAGTGATGCCCCCCCAAATATATATATATATATATATATATATATATATATATATATATATATATCAATAAAAGTGCTTTAAAAATGATGATGGCAACATATGTACAAATGTGCTTGACACAATGGATGGATGTATGGATTAAAATAAGAGTTGCATGAGCCCCCAGTAAAATTATATTATATGTGTGTATGTGTATAATGTGTGTGTGTGTGTGTGTGTGTGTGTGTGTGTGGAAGATCAAAGTAGAATTGATACATTTGAACTATGGTACTAGCAAACAATACTGGAAATACCACAGGCTGTCTAAAGAACAAATCTGTATTAGAAGAAAACCAGCCAGAATGCTCCCTAGAGGCAAGGATGGTGAAATTCATCTCACATCCTTTGGACATGTTGACAGGAGAGATCAGTCCCAGGAGAAGGATATCATGCCTAGGAGAGGGGCAGTGTGAAAAAAGGAAAGCCTCCAACAGGATGAATTGACCCAGTTGCGGCCACAGGGGCTCACACAGAAGAACAGCAGGGAGGATGCTGCAGGGACATGCCGAGCTTTGCTCTATGTGCGTAGGGTCGTGATGACTTGGAACCGACTGGATGGCGGGATGGCACCTAACAACAAGTATGAATTCAGAATCCACTTTCTTAACCCACATGCTGCTCCAAATGGGGTCCTAGCTCAAAAGCTGTAAATCTTTTTTCTTTTTTAAAAATGATTTTTCCTAAGCTGTAATCTTAGGGAGCAGACTACCACATTTTTTCCCCTGGGCCTGGGAGCCTGGGCCACCAGGGATCCTTCCTTCTAGCTTACAAACCCCCAAACAGCTGATAAGATAGGTAAGACATTTTCTTTGTCATGAACATGATAATTTAGGCTCAGAGATATGTTTAAGTGATATGTTTACGTTGATCCACTCAAATTTTTATGTCATATAGAGTTATATGTAGAGTTATATTAATGCATCTGATTAATGCATATATATAGAGTTATATTAATGCATATATATAGAGTTATATTAATGCATCTGGTTACTGGGTAAGTATTAGGGATAAAATGGCAGATCAACTGGTACCCTGTTATTATAGTAAGAGCAAAATGAATAAACAGATGTGTATATTATATTGACATAAATGCTCTGATAGAGCTAAATGGATGGAATTCTGAAAAGTCACAAAAGGAATATCTTTCTCAAGGAAGAGAGTGTGAAATTTTTTCTGGAAGGAGCCAAGAACATACAAAGATTTGTAAGATATATGGGAATTATCCATCCACTCAATGCTATTAAGCGGATGCTGATTTATTGCACATTTAGAGGACAGGGCAGCACTGTCCCTACAAGTCTCCGAGAGAGTAACTCTTTAATGGGAGTCGAAAGCCCTATCTTTCTCCCATGGAGCAGCTGGTGGTTCAGCACTGGCTGACCTTGTGATTAACAGCTCGGCTCACAACCACTGCACCACCAGGGCTCCAGGCATACTTTGGACATCGTGTCAAGAAGGCCCAGTCCTTCGAGAAGGGCAGTATGCTTGGTCAAGCAGCATGGCAGTGTGAAAGAGGAAGGCCCTCAACAAGATGGATTAACTCGGTGGCTGCCGCAGAAGCTCGAGGACAGGAATAACTGTGAGGATCGCTGAGGATCTGTGGTGCACAAGGTCGCTGTGGGTCAATGGCACCGACCTAATGACAGCATACGAATTACCCATGGCTGCAAGGAGAGAGGGGGCTAAATAGGACTACAAAATTCAAAAGCTTGGGAATCATTAGAGCTCCATCTTCTGTTAGCAATGAGGGAGCCATGGAAGGGTTTTAATCACTGAGAGATGTGATATTATTTGCATTTTTGCAAAGTCACCCAAAAGACCATTCAAGAAGGAAGCGATTACTGTAATTGGAACATGAAACTGTGGTAAACTGAACTCCGAAAAAGGGTAAATTGTAGTGATTTAAGAAATACTCAGGAGGTAGAAAAACTATAGCTTGGTCACTAAAGGGATCTGGGTTGGGGGAGGTTTGGTGAGAGTCAAGGATGCTGCCCTGGCTTCTGAGTTAGAATTAGGTGGGTGAATGCTATTGTTAGGGACTCTCAAATTGTTTCTAACTCATACAATTCTATGTACAGCAGCATGAAAGGGTGTTCTACCCCGGGCCAGTCGCATAACTGCTATGTTGATGCCTAGTGTTGGGGTCACTCTATCAATCCTCTCCTCGATGGTCTTACTCTATCTCACTGCCCTTCCACTTTTCTGGGCCTGGTCCTTCCTGATGACATGCACGAGGTACATGCAATGAAATCACACCGCCCTTGCTTCTAAGGAACGTTTCAGTTACACCTCTTCTGAGACAGATTTGTTTGTTCTTTTGGTAGTCCAAGATACTTCCAGTACTCTTTGCCAGCACCACAATCCAAACTATCAATCCTTTTTCTGTCTTCCTTATTCAATGTTCAACTTTCACATGTGTAGGAGGAACTTAAAATACCATGGCTTGGCACATTGAGATTTCAAAAGTGAGACCTTCGCACTTCAATGCTTTTAAGGGGTCTTATAGCAAAGTAAAAGGAAATAGAGGAAAGAACTAGGGCATGTCGAAATACAGGCATGTACACATGTAAATATATTTATAAATTACTATGGAGAAATACACCTCTGTGGATATATTTATAGGTTTAGTATTAAGGTAGCAAATGGACATTGGGCCTCTACTCAAGTACTCTCTCAACACTAGAACACTTTGTTCTATTATCTTTGCATTCTGTGATACTCACCTTCCTGACTTGATCAATGAAGACAAAATGGGTGCATAAGCAAATGTGGTAAAGAAAGTTGATGGTGTCCGTCTATCGAAAGATATAGCATCTAGGGTTTTAAAAGCTTGAAGATAAGCAGTCATCTAGCAAAAAAGCCCACATGGAAGAAGCACACCACCCTGTGTGTTAATGAGGTATCAATGGGATCAGGTATCAGGCATCAAAAGCAGACCAGAAAACAATATCACATCAATGTGAATGTGGGAGAAGTGCATGTGGAGACCCAAAGTCCATCTGTAGGTAATTGGACATCCTCAAGGAAAAGATGAGCCAGTCAGGGTGCAGTATAGCACCAACAAAACATATAACTTTCCTCTCATTCTTTAATGCTTCCCTCCCCTAGCCACTATCACGAACCCAATTTTACCTTACAAATCCAGCTAGACCAAAGCATGTACACTGGTACAGATAACAGTACAGATAATAGCTGGAAACATCAGCTGACCTTCTCTGGTTTCCTTACGACCAGGAGGCAAGGCTCAGACAAGTCTCCCTCGTCTATCTTTTCATTGCTTCTAAGCTAGTTTAACAGCAGCCATCCCTCCCAGGCCATTACACATCTCTGCTGGGTTTGATAACACATAGACAGTACTCGTGGCTGCGCGGAGTTACAAGGGAAATCAATGCTTTTCTTGTAAGGCGCTATTGAGTTGGCTCTGACCTGTAATGATCCAGTGCTCAACAGAACAAAACACTGCACGGTCTTGTGCTTTCCTCACAATGGTTCCCATGCCTGAGCCCACTGATGCAGCTACCGGCTCACTCGGTCTTTGCGAGGGCCTTCCTCTTTTTCGCCACCCTCCACTTTACCACACATGATGGTCCTTCTCCAGGGACTGAGCCCTCCCGACAAGGCAGGTAAGACGAAGGCTTGCCATCCTTGCCTGTAAGGAACACTCTGTACTTTTTCCCAACTAGTGTTGGGAAATCAATCGGTTACCACAAATCACGATCAGCAAACAGAAAGGGTACAAGGAATGGTCTCTTCAGCCAGCAGCCTAGTCTCTGGTCCTTGCTTTCTGACATGGAGCCCCTTGGCCCTTGCTCCATGGGCTAGGAAGGAAGCGCGCCTGGTGACTCTGCCTCCTAGTTCCGCAGTCTTGGGTCACATGAGAAGGCACCGCTAGTCTTGGCGCTGCTCCTCCGAGTCTCCATGGCAGTCTCTCTCTGATGCATCTAGTCTAGGAGGACTCCGCCTCTTGAGATGGAGGTCTTGGACAAGCTCTTCCAAGGTCCTCAGGCCTTCTCTCCTCTGCTTCTGCTCCAAGGATGGCTCGTCCTTATGCTAGGAGGTGGCAACAAGACCAAACTATTCCCCCTATTAATGTTAAGCATGTTTGCACAGAGCCACCCGACCAGTTGTGGGAATTACAACGACGGGTAAAGGAGCCACATTAAGAAATTCCACACCAGAGAACTAGTGCTGCTTTTCCGGTGCTGACAACCTGCCCAACAATCATTCCGCTCGCAAAGGATCTCCTCCATCCCTCTCCCGAAGAAGAGAGGAGAAATCACAAGAAGCAGCAGCCGGTGCACAGCCACAGTTCCTACTTCATGGATGTCAGATGCCCAGGCTGCTATACAATCCCCGCCCTCTTTGGCCAGGCACATCCAGTGGTTATGTATCATTAACACTGAGTTAATGATATGAGGGGCTTTAAAATGTCCACGGAAAGATTCCATTATCTTCTGGCTTCTATTCTCTTCTATGGACATTCGGAACAAGCATGTACATGTACCCCATGTCTCCCCCACAGTTCATATTCTTTGGAAGCGTCTGCATCTGACCCCAGAATTCTTGATGGGAATGCTGAGAGAGAAGAGGGCCTGCTTCTCTCCCAGTGCAAGGGAGCTGCCGTGTCCCCGTGTCCACAGCTGGCAGCCATCTCCTAAGGGTGCAGCCTGACTAACACTGTGAAAGGCAGGAAAAAGAGGAGGAAACCAGACAGTCAAGGATTCTATTATGGCCCTACATCAACTAGCTCTGCCTTAGTGCAGCCTGTTGTCTAGAGCTGGAATTACTAGTTAGATGAGTCACTAAATACCTTTTACTGTTAAAGCCCATTGAAACGTGGTTTTATATTATTTGCTGCATATAGGATGTCATCTGATACAGGAACGATTACAGAAAAACATTGTGGAGATCAGAGCACAAGGGAAAGCAGATGGCTGAGGGCTTTGTGTGTTTGATGGTGGTCAAAGACAACAGGGACCTGAGTTGAGTGTGCAAATCTGGGCTAAAGTTTCCCCCCAGTAATTATTCCTAGCAACTCCCAAGACTATACAGAGCAGGGGCCTCCCGGCAGAGTCAGCTGTACCATATCCTCCTGGTAAGAGGCTGGTCCAGGGATTCCTGAGTCCCGTGGAAGACTGATAACTAAAACACAGGATTGCTACATCGTAACACTCTACCCTGGAACCACACCTCGTAGTGCCAACTGACAACACACATTTTCAGTTGCTTTGAATGAAACGTATTCTCAGCATTTCACAGTAATGACCTCTCCTGCGTTTCACTGATCTCCTAATATTCACCTAGTGGTTGAGTGTGTTTAATCACAGTCTATCTGGTTTCAACCCAGTTAAACTGATGTCACAACTTCTACGGATGAAATCCACCACACCCACTTTTACACAGTTACGGCTTTAAACAGCTAGTTTGTTAATGTGATCATATTCCCTGGGTGTCAATGTGGTACAAAAAAAAGCAAACACAAGTTAGAAAGCATGGCTTCGTGGGCCAACAGAACACGGAGAAAAAAAATTTTTTTAACCTAACTGCTTTCTTTACTCCATCTTCTGGAATTTTATCCTGATGCCTTGCAGGATTTATAATTCTTGTTTCCCATAAAATGGAATGGAGACAGGAGGATCAAACTTCTAATGAAAACTTTTCAACTACTGAATATTTTCCTATCTACGGAATTGGTTTCCTTTTCCACTTTCATTCAGCTTAAAAACCTCTTCTCGGCTGAGCCCCGGTGGCGTAGTGGTTGTGCGCCGGACTGCGGCCCACTGGGATGGAGGTTCAATTCCGGCAGCGACTCCACAGGAGCAAAGGCTGGGCCTCCTACTCCCACCACCAGAGGGCAGTGATGTCCCCCCCCCAAAAAAAAAAACCCCAAAAACCTCTTCTCTTTTCCCTCCTTAGTGTCAAGATGCAGGCTCCCTTCTTCCTCCCTCCCTTTCAGTGCCTTGGCACCTGGGCCGGATTTGCGGCACACCTGTGTTTGTTTGTGTCTTTGAGAGTCATGTGAGCACTTTTTTGGTGGACTATTTGCAACTGGGAGTTCTGAAACTGAAGTGCCTGGCAACACTGCGTTATGCTGTTTTGCTCTATAGGCAATTATTTGAAAATAAAAACTTGTATCAAATCTGAGATTCCTATCATCTGATTAAACACCCAACTCCGCCTTCTTCATGGCCTCCTCTGACTTTACATCTGTTTTTAGAAATAGCACCTGGGGAAAGTTCTCACCAAGAAACAAACATGAGTGTGGAGTTGAGAAGGTCGGCTGGGCTGTCCCCCGTATCTAAGAGAACCAGATGAAATGCTTAGGGGAGGCGGAGAAGATGTGCAATGTTTTACAGAGATCACTGAGTTGCAGAATTTGTTTAGGCCAAAGGAACCTTGCCAAGGTTCTTCTTAATTATTCTCTAGCTATTTGTTGGAATGTACTTTCAGAAATGTCTTAATGGATTAAGGCTCTTCTCTTTTGAAGTTTTTTATTGTGCCTTAGGTGGGGTTTACACATCACATTACACAAAACACTGCTGTTTTGCACTCAACAGCAGTGTGCCTTGTGCCCTCCCCCATTTGGCCCATGCCCTCTTGCCCTCCCTTTGATCAACTTCACCTCTGTATACTCTCCAGCTGTTTTTCTCAAAGGGGTCACACAGCCCCTCTGGGAGGCACTGGAATGATGTGGGGGAGCTGCAAATGCAGGTAACTACACTTTAACTTGGATTAATTGCTGGGGGGATGGGGACCAAAGAATTGTACTGTCATCATTGCACTGAGAAAGCTCCAGTCTCCTTTAGGATACAAGACAAACTCACCAAAGAAGTCAATGACGATATTATCAACACCTAAATGAAGAACAGATGATGATGGAAGCTCAGATCACGGTGAACTGGAAGGGTCAAAGAAGCCTTGAGGGGAGAAAGACCTTTAACCTGTGCTGCAAAAGAAAACAAATCCAGCAAAACAAAGAGATACTATCTTACCCCAGAACTAATAGCCCCTCCCCCAAAAATTTTTTCTTAAGGAAAATAAGAAATGCTGGAGAGGCTGTGTTGAGATTGGACCCCTCATACAGTGCTAGTGGAGAAGTAAAAAAGTACAGTCACTGTGGAAAGCCGTATGGCATTTATTCAGATGACCGGGACTAGAAACATCCTCAGACCCCAGTCGTGCTACTTGGTATATGCTCTACAGATAGATATGTGCACAAGCAGAAATGTGCACACCCACGCCCATCGCAGCACTAGTCACAATAGCCCAAGGACGGAAACAACTCGAATACCCTTCGGGAATAGAATTGGTGCATAAACTCTGGTACATCCACACGGTGGAATACTACACACCACCAAAGAATAATGCTGAAACTGAAGCACCTCATGACAGATGGATTTGGAAAACATTAAGAAGGTACTTGAAAAGACATATTGTGTGAGACCACTACTATGAACAAAAATTGATTATGATTGGACGATGACAGGTGAATGAAGTGCCAAGAAAACTTAAAAAAAACAAAAACATTATCAAGAGAAGGTTTTCATGTCTCAAGAAACAGAGGCTTTGATGGCTACTGGGAGGGTAGGACAAGGTGGGAAAGGGGAAGTAAGAGGTGAGAGCATAGGTTCCCAAATTTATTTGGCCTACTGCCCTCTTTTCTAAAGAAAAATGACTCTATACCATTGTGGCCCCCTGCCCCACAAAGCTTGACCATTCCAGTTTACCATGATCTAAGCAGCCATCATCTGTTTGTTATTCATTTAGAGGTTGATATTACTTTTTTTAATAGATATCAAAGTTTATTAGTGGTTACTAGGGTGAGTAAAGAGAAAGTGGAGGTGGAGGGTAGGGGTGATGAAAAAACTACATGGATCATGGAAAGGTACGCATGCAAACAGATTCTTATAGTTACTGTCAATAATGCTAAAATCTGTAAATAATAAACAGGTAAAAGTTGTGTGATAGACATTCAAGAGAACTTCAAAAAGTTAGTGGTCGGCCCGCAGGCTGGGCAGTTCAAATCCAATGGCGGCTCTCAGGAGCAGCGCTGGATAGCTCCCACGACCACCAGAGGGCAGTGATGTGTCCCCCCCCCCCACAAAAAAAAAAAAGTTAGTGGTAAACCCATTCTTTTCAGATGATCACTGGGCTATTTCTGCTGCTGATTTGTCTGCTGGCCCTCATTTCCACCTGTATGAAAGCTTGCAGGAATGAGAGGAAATTGGGATGCATGGCTGTCGTGGGTTCTTCTTTGTTCTGTATTTTCTCCAGGTTGAAGTCCAGTTTCTTTGTCAATTTGGGAGAACTTATGTCACCTTGGCCTGTGCTGGGCATGCTGACTACACACTGCTCAGGCTTCCTTGGCTTCTCGGCACCACAGCCCTGCACAGAAGTAGGACCCGCATTGGAACCTCCAGGTGTTGATATATTGTCATTGACTTGTTTGGTGAGTTTGTCTTGACTCCTAAAGGAGAATGGAACTTTCTCAGTGCAATGATGACAGTACATTTCTTTGGTTCTCATCATCACTGAAACACACTGCACAGTGCTGAGCATATAAAATATCATGAATTACTTGGACCGAGATGGGAACAATAGGCCTAAAAGAACCAGAGCAACATGATATTCCTTCATCACCACAAATAAACAACCATACAGAAAAATGTATGTGATTAAAGTCGGGCCATGAGTGAAGGTCCATTTCGTAAAATATCACAAGTTCCATTTCCCAACAATGGATAACTTTCCATGTTCCCAGCCCATCTCCTATGGTGTTAGTTACACTGTTGTTTGAATGTAAGAAGTGGCTTTAGAGCATGAACACTGGTACTGATAAGAGCTGGAAACACAGGGAATTCAGGGCAGATAAATCCCTCAGTATCAACAATGAGAGTAGCGATACCAGGAGGGGAAGGGGAAGGTGGGGTAGGAAGGAGAACCGATCACAATGATCTACATCTACATCCCTGGGGGATGGACAACAGAAAAGTGGGTGAAGGGAGACAGCGGTACGTGTTAGTCATGAAATTTTTTCCCATAAATTATCAAGAGTTCATGAGGGATGGAGGGTGAGGGAGGAGGGAAAATTAGCTGATACCAAGGGTTCCAGTAGAAGAAAATGTATTGAAAATGATGATGGCAACATATGTACAAATGTGCTTGACACATGCATGGATGTATGGATTGTGCTAAGACCTTGCAAGAGCCCCCAATGGTGATATTTTGGGGGGGCATCACTGCCCTGGTGGTCGTGGGAGCTACCTAGCACCGCTCCTGAAAGCCGCCGCTGGATTTGAACTGCCAAACCTGCGGGCCGTAGTCCCGCACTCCACCACTTACGCCACCGGGGCTCAGCCCCCAGTGGTGATAATTTTTAAAAATGTTCATGGAAAAAAAAGAGAATCACCTTTTTAAACCTCATATTACTTGATGACATTTCCTGGAATTGACCCCAATTCTTTGCAACAATTGGCAAGGATTTCCAGTATTTGCATTGGAGATGATGACTTTCTACAAGTTGGCACTGAGGGCAGTGTTCCATTAGTCCCTAGTGGGATTTCCCTATTACTTTAGCCAAGATATGACACTATAGCTAAGTTATTTTAACTATCCTCGTTGCATCAGAATCACTACCCTCTAATCTTGATTCCTATTGTGTACCGAGTTCTCCAGCCATGGACGTCACTGTGTCAATTGACCTGTACTCACCAATTACCAGACCTAACTCTGGCCAGGACTCCTTTTATTACCATGTACCAAACCCATGGCTCTTGAGTCAATTCTCCCTCAGAGAGAACAATAGTTCTCTGCACTCAGTGTACCATCAGGAGGACTCCCTTCCATCTGCATGTTAGAGGTTACTTACTTTCTGATCTGTCCGACACTGAGGCCCAGGCATGCACACCAAGGAGGCTTACTTTGCTTTTTTTTAACTTAAATAATTTTATTGGTGGCTCTTACAGCTATTATAACATTCAATACATCATCTGTATCAAGCACATTTGCACACATGTTGCCACATTCGTTTCCAAACATTTTCCACTTGAGCCCTTGGTATAAGCTCCTCTTAAAAAAAAAAAAAGCTCCTCTCTCCCCTCCCCCCCCTATTTTTTAATGAATCATTTTACTAGGTACTCATACACCTCCCCTCACGATCCATACATGCATCAATTGTATACCGACCTCATTTGCACACTTGTTGCGATCATCACTCTCAAAACACCCTCCTTCCACTTAGGCCCCCAGTTCCACCTCCCCATATTTCCCTTCCCTCCCAAGAACTTTAATAATTTACAAACTGTTATTTCATACTGTACACTGTTCAATGTGTCCCTTCACTCACTTCCCTGTTGGCCTTGCCCCAGAGAGGATGTTATATGTAGATCCCTGAAATTGGTTCCCCCTTTCTACTCCACCATCCCTCCACCCTCCCAGTATCATCACTCCCATCACGCGTCCTGAGGGAACATCTATTCTAAATTCCCCATGTTTCCGACTCCAGTGCGCATCCCCTGTTCTAGCCAGACTTGTACATAGCCCACTTCCATCTTGAAACTTTCAGCCAAGCAGCACCTTAGACATTAGACCAGTGTTGTCCAATATAGTAGCTACATGTGGTTACGTAATTCAAATGAATTAACCCACATAAAAAGCTCAGCTCCTCAGCTGCACTTGGCATATTTCAAGTTCTTATTAGCTACATGACAAATGAGTAAGCTATTGGACAGCTTGAACAGAGGACATTTTGACTACTGCAGGGTGCTTTTGTGGACAGCACTACACTAAATAATCCCATTCTACCTGAAATTCTACCTGAGAGTGCAGGTACACCATGCAGCCCTGCCTATGGGATCCCTATGGGCACTTGCTCTCCTTTCCACTCACAAAGCAGTTCACCTGGTGTCTCCTTTGAAGGAAAGACTAGACAGAGAAGGAAAAGAAGAAGGGAAGACTCAATGGGCAATTTTTATAGGCTGAGCACATAAAAACTGTCTTTAAGTTCTTTTTACAAGAGGCAAGTCATAGGGATTGGTAATACCATCTGGATATAAAGTGACGTTTCTACGGCACTGTCGAAATTTTCCAAATCTTTATTTCTACAAATGAGAGTTAATTTTATTTTATAGATATCAAATTACAAAGTTTTATTTAAAAAGGGGGAGAAGAAGCAAGTATGTGAAAGAAGACAGGTTCTAATTTGGGTGAAAAAAAGATAATGTACTCAGAGAGAGGACAGAAAACCAGGGTGGAGAGGGATACAGGACAAGCTATTGGGAGGTGTGAAAAGTAGCTTTGATATCATAATGATGGCCTGATATGAAAACCCCTACCTAATTCAGTGTGAAATTTACAAAGGAATTTACCCTAAAGATTTCCAGTACTAGCTTCCCACTGTATCAAACATCTGTGAACTTATTATCCTTCTCTCTCTGCTCTTAGTATCCATTCACGTCTCACCTGTCTGCCACGGGAGCCAATGTTAAGAACTTCCAACTAGTGAACCGCTTCTCCTAAGTTCCATCTCTCTCTTGCTACTTAAACTTCCCTACAAACTTCAACCAGTTACAAAAATTTTGCTCTCTGTGTCAGATCTTTTAGGGCCCATGGGACATATTATATCCACTTACATCTTCCGGCTATTGGGTTTAGTGGGAAGCAGCCATTGCACTTTTAGTGCATAAATGAGTGAATCTGAAGAAATGGGTATCTCAGCAACCCCAGAACCAGAGGTCCCTTGGGACATATGTGTCCTATGAATTGGGTGGAGGTGGGGGGGAATACATTATTACCTTATAAATGTTTTCCCTCTTTTATTATTGCTTTATATTACCAAAAACATGGTTTCATCAAAAAATTCAAGGCAGAGAGCATTTGGTCCTTAAAGGGTTAACTGAAATCTGATGGGGTGTAGAACATTGAAATTCCCATGGAATGTCAGAAGAACAAACAAATTTGTCATAGAATGAATAGAGTGCTCTTTAGAAACAAAGATGGCGAGGCTTTCTCATCTATACTTTGGACATGATTTCAGGAGAGACCAGTTCCTGGAGAAGGGCATCATGCTTGGTAAAGTGGAATGGCAGTGAAAAAAGGGGGAAACCTTCCACAAGCTGGTCTGACATAGCATCTTGGGCCCAGGATATAGAGACCTTTCCCTTACGACACAATAAAAAATGAGTTTCTTCTCAATGAGCTAGTGTGTTAGTCTGGGTAGACTAGAGAAACAAATCCATGGACACAAATGTGTATAAGAAAGAGATCTATATACAAGAGCAATTGAACATTAAGAGAAAACACCCCAGCCCATGCCAGATCAGGTCCGTAAGTCCGATATTAACTCCTATGCCTTCTTCAGCCTTATGAAACACATGCAGTGATGGCAAATGTAGACGATCACAGGCCAGGGGGTAGAAAGTCATTGGACCCAGTGGCAATGGAAACCTCTCAGCACTGGCAGGGGTCTCTGCATCAGAGAGGGTGCATGTGTCTTGAAAGTTGCCCATTCTCCCAGGGTCTGAGTAGAAAGTCTCCCACATCCAAGGAGGAAAGACCGAAATTCCCAGAATCTTTAGAGAAGGGCTATACCCACAGAGAAGCCTCATTGGCTATGCCCTGATTGACAGATTAGACTCCACCCCTACACACTTAATCCTTAAACTGACAATTATATAACTCCCACAGCAAAGTATACACATTTTATTTTGTGACTTAAGTTGCAATCCCCTCAATGTAATATACTTCCTCCCTGGATTCTCTGTTTTCGTACACCCCCATCTTCCTTGTTGCTTACTGCCTTCTGAACTTTTCTTTTTTTGAGGGCTTTATTTTTAATCACTTTATTGGAGGCTCATACAAGTCTTATCACAATCCATATATACACCCATTGTGTCAAGTACATTTGTATGTTTGTTGCCACCATCATCCTGAAAATATTTTCTTTCTACTTGAACACTTGGGAGCAGCTCCTCATATTCTCCCCTCCCTCCCGAACCCTTGATATTCTATAAATTATTATTTCCAGTCTTACACTGTCTGGTCTGAGGTCTCCTTTCCTGTTGTCTGTACATGAGGGAGGGGGTTAGATGTAGATCATTGTGATTAGTTCCCCCTATCTTGCCCCACCTTCCCCTTCTGGTACTGCTAGTCTCATTGTTGCTTTTGATGGGTTTATCTGTCCTATTCCTTGTATTTTCATTTTTTATCTGTAGCAGTGTACATGCTCTGGTCTAGCTTGATTTGTAAGGTAGAATTGGGATCATGATAGTGGGGGGGTAGGAAACATTAAAGAACTAGAAGAAATTTGTATGTTTCATCGTTGCTATTTTGTATCCTGACTGGCTCATCTCCTCCTTGCAAACCTTCTGTAAGGGAAGATGCAGTTGTCTACAGATGGGCTTTCGGTCTTAGTGTGGGCTTTGGGTGTTAGTCTGGGTAGACTAGAGAAACAAAATCATAGACATGCTTATGGATATAAGGGAAAAGTTTATATACAAGAGGAATAGAATATTGAGAAAGCATTCCAACCTAGTCTAGTCCAAAGTCATAAGTCCAATATTAGTCCATATGTCTGATACCAGTCTATAAAGTCTCCTTCTGACTTACAAAGCATGTGCAATGACACCAAGACAATTGCAGGCGAGTGGGTCCAGTCTTGTATGTCCAGTGGCAGAAGAATCTCAGTGCTTACAGGAGTCTCTCCTTGACCTCCCAAGCATCTTAGCTAGCATTCACAGGAGTCTCCAAGTGGCTTCTCTGGCCCCAGAGGTTTGGCTCCATCAGGGGAATCCCATGCGGCCTCTCCTCTGGCTCCTCCATTCTCCAGGAATCAGGATCGATCAGAATGCTGTCATCTTGTCTTGTCAGAAGTTCTTCGTCTTGGAAACTCAGTCAAGACTCTCTTCTCCAATTGGGAAATACAGCGAAAGTTACCAGAATTCTCAGGAGAAAGCCATGCCCACACAGAGGCCTCATTGGTTATCTCCAGAGTGACAGGCTGGACTCCACCCCTACACTCCCAATCATGAAATTGACATCAAGTACATGACTGCCACAGGTCTCCACTCCACACTTCCCCTCATTGACTTTGATATGATTTTTTTGTTCTGGGTCTTTGATGTGTGATACCTGATCCCAATGACATCTCAAGATCACATAGGATGCTGCTTCTCAGCTAGGTAGCTGCTTGTTTATGTCAAGTCTTTTTTTTTTTATTTTAGATTTTTAGTTTTTTTAGGCATCACTGCCCTCTGGTGGTGGGAGGAGGAGGCTCAGCCTTGGCTCCTGTGAGCTGGAATTAAACCTCCATCCCAGTGGGCCGTAGTCCCGTGCACAACCACTACGCCACCGGGGCTCAGCCTATCTTCAAGTCTTTAAGACTCCAGACCCGATATCTTTTCATAGTCGGGCCCCATCAGCTTTCTTCACCACATTTGCTTATGCACCTGCATTGTCTTCAGCCATCATGTTGGGAAGGTGAGCATCACAAATGCTGGATTATTAGAGCAAAGTGTTCTTTCATTGAGGGAGTATTTGCGTAGAGGCCCAATGCCCATTTGCTATCTTAATACTAAACCTGAATATATGCACATAAATCTATTTCCCATCATCATATATTAATATATTTACATAGGTACACATCTGTTTTTAGACCTCTATACATGCCCTTTGCCTCCTAGTTCTTCCCTCTATTTTCTATTACTTTCCTCTTGTCCTTATCATGTTCAGTCTTCATTTGGGTTTCAGTGTCCTCTCAGTTACATTGCCCTCGACCAAGCCCTACCAGGCCCCTATACCCTCCTCGCCTGCCATTGATTTTGGATCACTTGTGACCTTGTCCCTGGACTTGTTAACATCACTTCCTTTTACCCACCTCACCATCTTTCATGTCCCCCTGGAAGCAGCAGTCCCACGGACTTCTCCTCCAGATTGTTTATCCAGCCTATCTTATCTAGATAAGTAGAGGTGATAAGATGGACAGAAATCAAGACAGCAAAAAAAAAAAAAGAAAAGAAAAAGAAAAAAGCAGCAACTAAAGAAAGACACAAAAAGAGAAAAGCCTGTAAATAATTCAAGGTCTGTTTACTGATCTTTAGGATTGTCTTCTGGTGGAGTTTGATGGGGTGCCACACCCTGGCCCCCCAAATCTATTTTTGGAAGTCTCTGGGGACTTTGCAGCTCTGCTCCCCTTGCTGTCCTGTTGCACGTCCTTAGTATCTCACCTCCGTGTGGTGGGGTCAGGTTGGGCGCAATTCCGCACTGCCTCTAGTGTTGTCTCCTATAGTGCTATGGGTCAGTGAGGGACTTCGTGTCGTGCGATAGCCAGCCCTATGGTCCTGTCTGTGCATTGGCTGCTCTGAGGAGGAATATTATTCCCAGGGTTTGGTGGGTCAGGATGTGCTCCTCTCTCTCTTCCTCCCCCTGCATTTGCTCCAAAACAAAAGATCTTAAGCCACACACTCTGGTAGTCTCAAAGACACTCCCTGCAAGGAAACATAAGTTATGATTAAGTTTACATGCTCTACTAAATTAAGGTCTTAGTACCATCCTATACCATCAATATTGTGGATAAGGCCCTCCAAATTGGGATTATAGCCACAAGCACAAAGTCCAGGATTCTAATAGATCACATAAGGAATTGTGGTTAGAAAGGCCATCCTAATATCTCACATTTTTATTAGCCAAAGCACTTATACTCAATAATTTTTACCTTTATCCATGACTAATCATGAAAAAACACTGTATAAACACTGAACCTAACAGTTGTGATCTATACAAGGTATATAAGAATTTACTATGTTGCATACATACATACAAGAGGGTTTCAAAAAGCTTATAGTAAGATGGCATTAAAATCATGAAAATTTTTCATAAATTGTTGAAGCCCCTTTTTGTCTGTGATATTTAACTATAATAAATTTACAAGGAAAGGCCGACTCCTGCCCAAACGCCAGACCTCCAACGTGGCCTTGCCCCCAGTGCAAGCAGCCCGGTCACTGGTACTCGGACTGCCTGGCCTTGGCCCCGCCCTCGGCATCTCCATGCGGAGGAGCTGAGCCCCGGGATCTTCCAGCACTTGAGCTTCTCGGGTTAGCAGACGACTGAAGCGGCCCTGGCTCCTCGACTCCGGTAACCCTCGCCGAGCCCAGGGTTGTGCTCCAGGTAGCGGAACCGTTGAGCCCTCGACCTCATCACAGCAGAAAAAGGGGGCACCTGTCTCTTCCTCCAAGATGAATGCTGTTATTACATCAACGAATCTGGAATCGTGGAAACCCGCGTGCAGTCCCTCCGCAAGCTAAGCAGCGAACTCCACCCGGGAAAATTTTCCGCCGAAGCCTCCTCCTGGTAGACATCCTCAATGTATTCCTTCCTGGCACCCCTGTTAGGCCCAGTAACTTTAATCGCCATATTTCTAATACTCACTCCCTGTTTTCTCCGATTCCTACAGACACGTTTCCGAGAAATCACCCATGTGGCAGGACATCAAATGATGCTACAATACCAGCCCCTTCGCCGCGTGCCAGGCCAGGACTTCCAGTACTCCGCCGAATCTCCCCTCCCCACGCCGTCCCCGTCCAGCAGGTAGTAGCTAAGATATGATCTCGACATCCTTTATTCCTATTAAGCAGAGTCCGGAATGTCGGAGTCTGGCAATGGCCCCTGCCCTTCCCCCACTGTAACTTGCATTCCGTAACCGCTTTCCATGAAATGCTTTCCACCCAGCCCCTGACCTTTTGCAGCTGCCCAAGGCCACAGGGGCAAAGACTCAACCTATACTTCCCCACGGCCACAGGGGGAACACTCAACCTTGACATACGCCCTGCCCCTCCCTGTTTTGCAAAGAATAGCCTGACTTTTTCTGGGCTGACAGGGGGTATAAAAATTCCCCTCTGCCTTGACTGGGCGCAGCTTCATCGGCTTGCTTCCCCACAAGCTTTAATCCCTTCTAAAAAAAAAAAAAGAAAAGATGGTACTCAGGTGCCCACCCCCCCAAAAAATTTACAAGGACAATTCTACTTAAGCTTGTTTGCCTCATGATTTTCCTAGTATCTGCATGTCCAATTAAAAGTTGTTCTCCATGAACATGCTTACTCACCTTGGAACATTACATAGAGTGGCCAGCTACAATCATAGCTATCATGACAAATCTTAAATGTTCCAACATTCTGCACGTTGCCCATAATATTTCTTCTGATGGGACTGCTGCAACCGCTAAGGAGTCAGATGTAGGAGTACGGTTCAACCTTTACTGAGCCCTCCAATGTGAGTACCTATAGTCTTGTAACCAAAGTAGTATCTAATACTGCAGTCGCTAGTGTGGCAAACAGTGAGCTTTTTCATTTAATTACCTTTTATTTTTATTTTTTTTCACTTAATTACCTTTTAATTGGAATGAAGAGCCTGCTTAATGAACAGAAGGGCAGTAAAACTAAATGAATTGGCATAAGTCAACTTATGCTAACTTACAACGTCTACGCTACAGATGTATTCTTAGCCAAGAGCATTAATTTGATGCCCCTTAGTAAACTCTGGTGAAAACTCAATAAACAAATAAGTAAGTAAGTAAAGTCCAGGAAAGCTATTCTGGCTCAGATTCTGAGTTTACAGAGGTGGGGTACGGGACATAATTTTACACTAAGTAAGGTGACCTCAGTTCCTGGGCTCCTGAGAACTAAGCCTTGGAGTAAATGGGGTGTTGTGATGATTAGGTTTTTTTTTTCTTCAAAGTATTTTGATCATTTTATTGGGGGCTCGTACATCGCTTTTCACAATACATAGTTACATATACTGTGCCAAGTACCTTCACATGCCTACTTTTCTTTTTGTTTGTTTGTTTGGGGGTTTTTTTTGCTGGTTTTTGTGGGCATCACTGCCTCTGGTGGTCGTGGCGCTACCCAGCTGCCGCTGGATTTGAACCACCGAGCCCGCGGGCTGCAGTTCCGCACTCAACCACTTACGCCACCGGGGCTCAGCCCGCCTACTTTTCTTAACATTCTCCAAATAGCCACTTTTCCACTCGGGTCCCTGATAGTAGCCTACCACCCTTGCCCCTCTCTCCTTGTCCCTCTTCCCCCAGTCCTCATTTCTTTATAAATTATTATTGTTTTTCTTATCTTAGGCTGCCTGACATCTCCCCTTGCCCACTCCTCTCGATGTCTGTCCTCCAGGTAGGAGGCCATCTGTGGGTCCCCGAAGTTGACTCCCTCTCTGCACCCCACCTTCCCCCCACCCACGCAGTAACTCCACTCTCACCACTGGCCCCCAGGGGCTCATCGGCCCCGGGTTCCCTGTATTCCCAGATCCCATCTCCGCCAGTGTACCTCCTGCAGTCTAGCTGGATTTGTAAGGTAGAGTTGGGACCATGATAGTTGGGGATGGTTAGGTTTTATGTCAACGTGATTAGGTAGGGACTCTCTGTGATTTGGCCATAGTGCCTGGTAATTGCTCATGGTGTGACCTAACACAACGCAATCAACTCCACAACGACTATGCTGGGAGCAGCCAAAGGGTTGTGTGATTAGGCCAGAATGTGACCCTTAGTCAGGTCACAGCCCTGCTACAATTGAAAGGAAGTTTCCTTGAGGATGTGGCCTAGTTCCTACAGTAAGGACGCTTTGGGAACGCTTGTTTGCTTTTGCTGTTGAGTTTGGATCCTGCATGTGACTCCCTGACCTCTGGTTCTTTGGACTAGAGCCAATAGCTGTCTGCCATATTGTCTGCTGACCCGAGGAGCCACCTGTAGGCTGCCATCTGACCCACTGAACTTTTGATTCATTTACCTCTTCAGCTACAGGCCTCTGCAGCCTGTGGTACTCCTACCAATCCTGGTGTTAACCCCTGAAGCCTCTCAGTCAGGAGATGCTTCTAGCTTAACATTTCACTCACAGACTTGAAACTAGGCTGGACTTCTCTGCTTCTACAACTGTGAGCTATCTTCTTTATGTATACGTATAAACCCAGCTGCCTTGCAAGGGATGGTTGGAAGGAGACGAGTCTGAACGCTGCCTCATAGGAACTGGCTTTGTCCAAATGAGACTGATGGTGGTTTTCCTTTCCCCTTGTGAAGTGAGAGGAGGTCACATGCCACCCCCATGTCATTTCTTTTCCCACCCATTCTCACCTTCCTCTTAGAGCACTGGTTCTCAACCTGCCTAATGCTGCGACCCTGTAATACAGTTCCTCATGTTGTAGTGACCCCCCCAACCAGAAAGTTATTTTTGTTGCTACTATATAACTGTAATTTTGCTGCTATCAAGAATCGGGTGACCCCTGTGAAAGGGTTGTTCAACCTACAATGGGGTCACTACCCTCAGGTAGGGAACTGCTGTCTTAGAGAAAGCGGTGATCCCCAACCTATGGCTCTTCAGCTTTTATACTCAGCAGCTTCCATACTGTTTCTTTGTCTCTCGTGAATTCTTCCACACTATTTTACCAACAATGTTCTGGCAAAAGTTAACATTCTTTTGCATCATCCATTCCCATTTTTTTCTTGATCATTCCTTCTCAGTCTCCTTTGCAGGCATCCCTTCCCTTCCGGCCAGTCCTTACCTACCTGTCAAAGTTGGCGTGTCACGTGATTCTGTGCTAGGGGTTCTATTTATTTCTCCAGCACAGAAGCTTCATCAAACTCTCACCCAGGGCTCACTGGCAGCTCCAGACCCACCTACACAACTTCCCCAGGCATTTCAATGGCTCATGTTCCACCTTAAGTCTTCCTCAGCAGTTCCCCGATGGGGTGTACCATTCTCCTTTTGGACCAAAGTGAGAAACGTGTCCCCATGTGGCTATGATTGGCATGTACAGCCATCACATGTAGGTTGACTATGATGTATTTACTCATGTGCTTCCTTAACAGGATCCTCCCAACAAGTACCTGATGTAACTGGGCACAGAGAAGGAGAGGAGTTTGTTTGCACTAGAACATCCAGGAGGTGGGAGAGCAAAGAGTCAAACCCAAGACTGACTCTGGAATTGAAAACCTGCTCTCCTGATGTTCCAATGGCATCCTCAAAAAGGGAAGAAGCATCAGGTTTCTCACCAATCTGACCTCGCACATCGGCCATTAGTAAGGAGAGAGCCAGGACCGTGGAAACTGCCCATCTCTGATTGTTGTCTGCACCATTCCCTGCGGGAGGGGGGCTGCAAGGGCTGGGGAGGAGCGCCCCATGTTAACCTTCGCTCAGCTGGAGAAAACAGGCCCTGTTGGCTTCGGCAGCTTTGAATTACCCAACTCTAAAGAGTGAAACAACTTCAACTGGGACTACCTGGATGGCTTCTTATCCAAGTCTCATTCCTTTTAATGACCTGCTTGCATGTAATCAGTAAACCATTTAAGCAAGCACACGCCCAGGAAGTCGCAAACCCTTTCTTAACATACTTGGGCAAACAAGTTTATCAACTCCGTTCAGCGGAGGCATTCTATGAAACGTCTCTGTGCAGTAGATGCCACTTCTTTTCCTCCGGTGTATTCTCGGATGGGGATATTGATTTGTTACTGACATTTGTAATTAGGTCTCCAAGGCAGACTAATAAAAAAGTATTTGCTCAATATAAAAAGTCTTGTGCGATACATTAGTTAACTCAGACAATTATCAGCAAACATTTAGTGACACCTTAAGATGAACTCTGGCTACACAAAAGTAAAAAACATAAGATCTTATGAGGAAGAGACACAGACAGATGGAAAGAGATTACAATTTCAGTCCGTTGATTTTTCTGTGAAAAAAGTGATCTGGGAACACAGGACAGAGTAATTTATGTGATGTCAGGGAAACAATGAACTGTTAACCACAAGGTCAGTGGGGGGTTCAGGTCTCTGGAGGAAGATGAGGCAGTAGGTTTGGTTTGAGGAGTGTGGGGGACTCTAGGAATGACTTCAACAAGACATATACCATCCAAGCCGCCTCATTTAGTCAAGATAACTATGCAGCACAGAAAGGAAGGAGATAGGTTCGATGAGGTTGTATGGTGTGGCAATTAGGGCTGAAATAGGTCAGACCCAGATCATATATCTTCTAAATGATTTCTGTAACCAACCTGATGATTAAAAAAAAAAAATCCTGCCACTGGGTCGGAAAGTTTCATAAACAATGGCTGAAGATGATGGTCAGCTGGGGCAGACCTCAAAGATAGTACTGCACATTGGTAGCCACTAAATCTTGTGCAACAAATTCTGAAACCATTCTTTACTGTTTTCCACAATCGTGAAGTGCTTCATGTTACTCTATCTATTCACACACAACCTTGAAACTTGCCTATCATCTTTTTTACACATTTGGCATTAAAACTAGCTAACAGAATTGACTGAGAGTATTGAAATTGAGTATTAAACTTGTTTTCACTTCAACGAAGTTTTTAAAGTGTATTTTAGATAATTTTACTGAGAGTAGCCACTCCTGCCTGAAAATTCCTAAAGTTCAAGGTACTGGGTTATATTATCAGCTGGTTAGATGCTCCTATATGCTTATCCATTCTGTCTGAAAACATTACAAATCATAAAGATTATTTTGATTTTTTAAATATGTACAGAAAACATTTAGAAGTCCCTATGCAGTGCCTGGTAGTTCATAATTACTTGCCAAATGAATTCCTGAAGTCGAGCCTAAACTTCCCGCCATCAAGTCAATTCTGACTCACATTTTCCTAGAGAGAACGGCAGGAGAGAACGGTTCCATAGGTTCCGAGGCTGTATATCTTTACAGGAGTGGACAACATCCGCCTGTGAAGCGGCTGTTAGATTCGAACTCTTCACCTTGTGGTTAGCTGCTGCTGCTACTTGGTGCTGTCAAGTTAGTTCTGACTCCGAGTGACCCCGTGTACAACGGAATGGAACACTCCCTGGCCCAGCACCATCCTCACCGCTGTGATATCTGAGCCCTCTGTTGTAGCCTCATAGGAGCCCTGGAGGTGTACTTCCCCACTGGGCTGCAATCCACATGGTCGGCAGTTTGAAGCCACCAGCAGGTCCAAGGGAGAAAGGCTGGGCTTTCTACTCCCACACGTCCTTCCGGTCTCGGAAATCCACAGGGAATCATTATGACACGGCACTGACTGGAGGGCTGCGAGCTCAGCTGGTTGGTTGTAGCCTCTGAGCTACTCTGCCTCACGGTGGGCGGTCTTCTTTTTGTGGGTTGGTCGTACAATGCTTACCCAAAGGGCCACCAGGGCTGCCTGAATGGATTAAGCCTCTGAGAATACTGAGCACTGTCACTACCTAATGCAAGCCACAGACTGGCTGGAGAGCTACCACGAAGACTGCATTGTTGGCTTCCACGGGTCCAAAGAGGAATGAAGACATTCCTCTTCCCGCTCTGGGGACGCCTTTAGGAGCCTTTAGGTCTGCATTTAATGTTCTGTTTGTGTTTCTTGGAAAATGTGCAGGAATTTGCCCAGCACATAGCATACGAGTATACGGAATAACTATTTAATGCATGAAACAGGGAAGGAAAGAAATGCCTAAATTAATTGGTCCTAGAAGGACAACTAAGTTCAGCTCAAGACACCAAGCAAATGAGATAATAAAGCAATAAAGAGAAAGCGTAAAAACAACAGGAGATTGAAGCAGTTAAGTGAAGAACATATCATCAAGGTACTTTGAGACAAGGATGAGCAGCAACAGAGAATGCAGGACACTCTGAAAGCAAAGCACTCCAATTGCACTGCTCTTGCTTCCACCTGCTGGTAGACGGTAGTAATGCTTTGGATCTGGTAGAAATTGCACAGCACTACAGAAAACATGATTTGGAACAAAGGTCTTTTGCCAAAGTACTACAGTACCTTTCCTACATACAGGCATTCCCTATAATGTGCACCGCAAAAGCAGCGACAAGTATTGGGGTCCACACATGGGGACATACTGGAGACCTTTGTTCTGAACAACCACCTTTGTCAGATAAAGCCAAATGCGCGATCACTTTTCTTTCATTATCCAATGCCTTATTTGTACTCACAGAGTAGCAGTCACACCTGTTGTCTACAATGACTTGTGAAACTTGGTGAACACCACCTGAATTTAGAAAGAGTGACACATTTGGTGACACAAATAGTGACATGTTATTTGTCGATCACTTTGTCAGTAGAAGCCCTGGTGGTGTATGGACTGGTTACACGGCAGGCTGATGACTGCAAAGTCAGTACTTGCAGTGCACTACTCCCACCTCGAGGAGGCCTGGTAGTGTAGTGGTTATGTGTTGTACTGTGAGCCCTGTGGTTGGCAGTTCAAAACACCAGCTGCTGCTGGGGAGAAAGATGGGGCTTTCTTCTCCCTTAAGCAGTTACAATCTTAAAAACCCACAGCAGGGTCATTATTGACTTCACGGAAGTGAGCCGGTTTGGTTTTAGCTACACCTATGGGGGAAAATGAGGCTTTCTACTCTCTGTTTTCAGAAATCCTAGGGGACAGTGCTACTCTGTCCCATACGAGCACTATGAGTTGAAATAGACTCAGGAGTCATGGGTTTATTTTTTTTTTCGGTTCATCAACAAGATGGAGATGGTTTTTGGTTTTTGTTTTGGGTTTATCAGGAATCCATTGAGGAATAAATGAATGAATCACTTTAAATTCTTTTCCAAAATGTTAATGATCCAGTTTTTTTTTAATGTGAAAAGAAAAGGCAGTTTAAAGTTTTGCAGTGTAATGGAATCAAGAAGTTCTTGTTTAGGAGTTGGAAAGAACACAAATTTCCACCAACAGATGAATGGATTAAAAAATGGTGGTACAGGGCTGAGCCCCGGTGGCGTAGTGGTTGTGCGCGGGACTGTGGCCCACTGGGTTGGAGGTTCAAATCCAGCAACAAAGCTGGGTCTTCTATTCCCACCACCAGAGGGCAGTGATGCCCCCAAAACAAAATTTAAAAAAATGGTGGTACATACATACAATGGAGTACGACACATCCCTAAAAAGCAGTGATGAACACATGAAGCACCCTGCCTCATGGGAAGAACTGGGGGAAATGATGCTAAATGAAGTAAGCCAAGAACAAAAGGTTGAGTACATCATGAGTCCAGAGGTAAGAAAAAAAAAGAAGCAAAATGGGGTCTATGGGAAAAGATACTACATACATATATTCTCGGGGTGAGGTCTGGGTACTAAGGCAGGTGCCAAACCCAGTCCAGGGATATGTATTGCAGCTCACTACGAAAGAGAGGAGGTAAGGAGAGAGAGAAAGAGACAGGGGTAGTGGGGGTACAGGGCGCTAACCTACTCAAGGGGAGGGTGCTGCCTGTATCTCCACAGAAGAGGGAGAGAGGATCCAGGCTTCAACCAGGCCCACCAAGACGTGAATGCAACATACAGACATAAATCAGGGAATCGATAGAGAGGTTTGCGGGGCAGCCCCCAGTCCCAACCATGTGGGCACCTGTGTTAGTCCAGGTAGAATAGGGAAACAAATTCATAAACATGCATATGTATATGAGGGAGACAGTCCAAGCCCCAAAGTCTGATATTAGCCCATCTGTCTGATACCAGTCTATAGAGTTTTCCTCAGATTCACGAGGCACGTGTAATGATGCCAGGACAATTACCAGCCAGTGGGTGCAGTGTTTTGCATCCAGTGCTGGTAGAAGCATCTCAGCGCTGGCAGGGGTCTCCATGTGGCTTTTCCAGCTGCAGAGGTCTGGTTCCATTAGAGTAAGCCCATGTGGCTTCTCCTCTGACTCCTCCAGTTTCCAGGACCTAGGATCTATCAGCATGCTGCCATGTTGTCCTGTCATTAGTACATCTCCATGGGACTGAAACTTAACTTTCTCACCTCCACAGTCTGATTTCCCAGAATTCTCAGAGAAAGCCATGTTTACACAAAGGTCTCATCAGTTATCTCCAGATTGACAGGCTAGACTCCACCCCTACACTCCCAATCCTGAAATTTACACTATTAGTGACAGTAACAGCATCCCACACCCCAGAAGAATGCACTTCAGAGGACAGCACTGAAGCTGCAGCTCAAGGAAAGGGGTGCATCTGACCAGAAGCAAATTAAAAGGGAAGGAGAGAGAGCAGAATACATCATGGTCCACCAAGCTCTGAGGATAATAGTCAATGCCCAGAGAGGATCACAGGGCCAGCCCCATCACGAGACATGACGATGTCCCTCACTGACACATAGTGATAAGGGGGACAGCTCTAGGGATGCAGTGTGGGAGATGTGCCCAATCTGACCTCACCACACTGGGGTAAAACACTAAGGGCGTACAGTGAACAGCAAAAGGAGCAAATCCAGAAAGCCCCCGAAGAATGCCAAAGGGGGACTTTGGCGCCAGGGAGTGGCACCCCAGTGGACGCAACTGGAAAACACTCATAAAGGTCAATGGTTAGACCCGGAACTATTTGAGGGCTCCTCAATTTTTGCTGTTGGTTTTTTCACCTTTTGATTTATTTTTTTGTTTTGGTATATTAGTTGTTTTTTTATTTTTTTTTTGTCTTTTTAAAAATTATGATGTCTATCTGGACAAGATAGGTGGGATGAACAATCCAGAGGTGAAAACAATGGGATCAACAGTGCCAGGGGGGTGATGGTGGGGGAACACACGGAGAAGGGAGAGGTAGGAGAAAAGTAGAGGAGGCATCAACAAATCCAGGGAAAAGGGAAGAATAAATTATCGAAGATTGATGACAAGGAGGGCAGAAGACAGGTGTGTGTGTGTGTGGGGGGGGGCATGGGGAGACTCAATCAAGGGCAATATAGCCAAGAGAAATTACTAAAACC
>PVJH01017905.1:0-46587 GCA_004026705.1 Nesogale talazaci
TGTGTGAGAGAGAGAGAGAGAGAAAGAAAGAAAGAAAGAAAGAAGGAAAGAGAGAGAGAGAGAGAGAAAGAAAGAGAGAAGGTCAAACTCCATAGCGACTGTGTTTGAAAGTAAGAAAACCACCAGCACGTTCCTCCAAGGTGCCGTGCAGAGGCCTGGAACTCCCCACCCAGCACATCAGCCATCTGTCCCTCCCCTGGACGCCCTGCTCCACCACAGAGCCTGAGAAAGCACACTACTCACTTTCCCAGCCGCCCTGCAGGGGTGAGGGTGGGGTGTCACATGCCACAGTTCCACCCATTGGGAGGAGAGCAGAGAAACCTGGTGTTTCTAGAATAGGCATCCTCAAACTATGGCCCACGGGCCACATGCAGCCCACCGAGGACATTTATCCCGCTGCCCGGTGTTTTGTTTTGTTTTTTTGCCGCCGCTGCCTGTCCTCATCCCGGGCCTGCAGTGAATTTGTTCATAGTTTTTTGTTTTTGTTTTTTTTTAGCTATAGTCCGACTCTCCAACAGTCGGAGGGACAGTAAACTGTTTTAAAAGGTTGAGGACATCTGTTGTAGGAGAACATCTGCTTTACCAATCAAAGACTCCTGGGCCATGTCCTCCCCCTTGTCTTCGCCCTTTGAACCTGGAGGTCCTGTACGAAGTGGTGGTTACCACCTGACACCACAGAGCCATAAAGGACAGGGCAGGACAGAAGCCAGCACACTAAAGGGGCCTAACTTGACGTCCTGTGGCCTCATGAGGAGATGCAGGTGAACACACGGCGGTGGTGGTTCTCCCCTGGGCTTTCTGGAATGAGGGAGAAGGAGCCCTCTGGCATTTTACATCACCCGCAGGTGTTAGGGTACTTGCAGCCAAATGCCTGCTGGGTGGAGAATCCACAAATACACCAGCATTGGCCTATGTTTAACAGAGAGCCTGCAGGCATGCTGGGGTAGACCCGAGGCCCCAGGGGAGCACTCAGAGCCCCACCCTCCCCTCCACCCACTCTGCAGACAGTCCTGGGGCTTGCCCTGGAAGCAGGCAGCCTGCTGTCAGCCTGAGAACCCTTGCTCCTGAGACAGCGCTTTGGAGACCAAAGGGGCAGATGACAGTGGTTGCCATCTGAGGGCCATCGTTTTCCTCGGGGCCCTGAGAAGAGAAAGCAGGACACTCACCACTTTGGCTTCTCCGCTCAGGCAGGAGCTCTTCCCTGCAGAGAGACAGGGACTCGTCAGGGAGAGGGACGGGTAGGCAGGCCTGCTCTCCTTAGGAGGACTACATGAGGCCTGAACAGAACCAGCAGCACTGGGCATAATTTCCTACTGGGCACCATGAGACATGCTGCCACCACCTCCCTATCCGACTGGACCCCTACTGTCCTGCTCCCCTCTCCTGGCCCGCCTCCTCATCCTTGCCCCCCCTCCCCAACCCCCACCCATCTGCTCACACCCTTCCTTCCTAGAACACTGTCTGCCACCTACATCAGGCCTGGCTCCATGATGCCTGCTCCCTGAGACCCCTGGATAATCATGCTGAACCCCCAACCCGGATCCCAGCTTGCCCGGGAGGAGAAACTTGGTGGGAATGTCCCCACGCCCAGGGAGTAAGCCCCCATGAGCCGGGCCTGTCTGGTCCGACTCTGCCTGACTACCCAGCTCAGACATCGCGGGGGCACCCCGCCCCCTGAGTGAATGAGGAGTAAGAGGGGACCTTACTTTTCCTCCGACTCATGATGATGCAGTTCACCAGGGCTATCAGGAGCAGACCGAAGGCTGTGGCGCCCACAATCAGTTCTAGGATGTAAAGAGAAGCTTAGTGGCTGCCAGGAGCCAACGCAGGAGCCCTCAGGACCAGGCAGGTAATCAATGGCCACAGGTAGATGACCAGAGGTGGGGTGGGGTGGGAGGGCAAGCCCAGTCTAGAGGCTTCCAAACTCAATGACAAAACAAATACCCCCAAGAAACGTATGCCATGCCATCCAGGGCCACCAGGTGGACACCTCTAGTTGATGTCACCCTAAACCCCAAGGGAAGCCTGGCTCAGTCTTCTGTCATCCAAAATTGTGACCCACGAGCAGGGTCCCTTCTCCACTGGGAACTCTGATAGATCCCTCCTCTCCCCACCCAGGGATTCTTGGTGACACTGTGGGTCTAGGAAGGGGACCAGGCTTGTTGCCCCCAGAGCCCAGGACTGAGCAAGTGTCCAGGCTATGGCAGGCTCTCGCTGAGATCATGTGAATGAGTGAGAGAGTGAATGAATGAACCCTCAGGGACTCACCAATTGGCAGAGTGATATTGCCTGCGCTGAGCCCCTTAGCCGGGGGGCTAGGGTCCAGGGAGAGCAGGGGGGAAGTTCTGGGAACTGCGTTGGGCCCTGGAGTGGCCTCCACGGGTGGGGATCTTGTGGGTTCCAGCCGGCGTGTAGGAGCAGGCCTCCAGGTCCCTGTCAGGCCAGGGGCCAGAGCCCCGCAGACCGTGTCCATGCTTGCATTGCCAGGGATGGCCACGAGGTCACAACTGCGGGAAGAAGACACTGCATTGGAAGACAGCAGAGGGCAGGGTAGCCAGGTGGCGGAGCCATTCATGGGACCCAGGCCAGGAAGCAGGGGGCCCAGTAGTCATGATGGGAAATAAGGGTACAGGGGTGCTTCAAAATTGTCATGGGAAGAAAAATCCCATGATCTTTCCAAGAACTTTTTTGACACCCCTCCTATGTGCCGCATCCTCTCAGGACCCCTTGTCCTGCTCTCCTTTCTCTATAGGCTTCCCACCCTCAGGCCCACCCAGAACGGACATGGGTGAGTAGTGGGCAGGGTTCAGCAATGCAAGTCAGAGCATTGGGGGAGCCCAGGCACTGTGGCATGCCCAAACCCCACTAGTTCCCCAGGGACACCCCACCCCCACCCCCAGCCCTCCAGCAGCAAAGCACTCAGCACTCACGTCCGGTGGGGCCTGCAGCTGTCTGTGTATGAAGTCGTGCTGGAGAATGTCCCCGGTGCACAAGGAGAGCACACCACATTCGTTGTCTCAGTTCCTTGGGGGGAAGGGGGAGAATTAGGACCCATCATCAACTCAAGTTCACGGAGCAGGTAGGCCTTGACGCTGGAGCCTAGGGGAGGCCCAAGAGCCAGTAACCTCCATGTTGTCATCTCTCAAAACACATAAACATGTCCGCACGCACGCACGCACACACTTGCATGTCCACAACTGAGTGGCATCTGTCCTTTAATCGACATCCTGTGGCCACCTGGTCTCCAGTGTCCTATGGACCCGTCCTCCCATGGGAACCCCATCCGTTCTCATAACTGATGCTCAGGCCACCTCTGGCTCCCTGGCACTAGTGCCCGGCAGATGCCTGCCTGGTCAGCAGAACTGGGGGAAGAAAGAAGGGTGGACAGGCAGACAGACAAAGGAAGGGGCAGCCAGGAGCCGGTCACCGCCGACGATGTGCCCAGGCTGGACTTCCTGGGTAGAGGACCCTCGTGCTTTGTCAGGGGTACCACGAAGGAGGTCCCCAAAGACTGCCGGCCCTGACCCGTACCTGGTCTGATCACTCCGGAGCCGGGCAGGCACTTGCTCAGCGGAGTGCAATGGCGGCATTTCTTCCCAATCTTCATCTTGCAGTACCAGCCGAACTGGCAGCCGCAGACGCGGTTCTGCTCCCGAGTGCAGGCCTGAACTTCCACCAGGTCTGAGGGGCAAGAGGGCAGCCCAGCGTCCCCTTAAGTCTCCACGGCTGCCCTGTCCACTGTCATGTCCATTCATCCCCGCAGCCAGCCCAAGCTCAAACCAAGTTCACTGCCACGGAATCGCTTGTGACTCACAGCGGCGCTACAGGACAGGGTAGAACTGGCCCCATGGGTTTCTGAGTCTACAACTTGTTACGGGAGTCAAAAGCCTCCTCTTTCTCACTCAGAAAAGCGGACCTTGTGGTGAGCAGGCCAGCATGTAACCACTATGCCTCCAGGGTTCCTTCACAGCTAACCCTGCGCCCCAGAAAGGTCGGTTTCCAGGCCACAGGCAGATGGCCCACAGCACGGTGGCAGAAGGAACACAGGCCACAGTGTCTCGAGGTTCCACCGCAGAAGAGGAAAAGGCCACTCTCCATGGGGAGGGGCTGTGCCACTGCCAATGATCGAGCCTGGGGCGTGGAGCCCCCACTCCCACCCCACTAGGGCTCTGGTTAGGGGCCAGTGTCTGGGCTCAGGGAGGTGCTGGGGCCCACTTCTCTGGGGTCCACTCACGGGAGCTGCAGCGGGCGTCACAGCTGAGGCACTCGGAGACAAAGTTCCAGAGCCCGGTGTACGTGTTGTCCTCGCAGGGGGCGCAGATGGTGTCGGAGGTCGCGTTGCAGAAGCTCTGCACGTGTTGGCCTGAGGAAGCAAGTGCTGGCGGTCTTAGGGAGTTGGCCTCTGCCAGGGCCCCGGGGCTCCTCTGCTGCTCCCCGAGTCCCCAAGGGCTGTGGCCTCACCAAGGAGGATCTTAGGTGGCACTCCAACTCCTCCGCCCACTCACCTTAAGTAACTCCCTCCACCCCCTGGACTTACACAGACTTGAGTTTCCATCTCCCACCTGGCACGTCCCAGGTGTCACTCGACCTCTGAACACCTCCACTCATGCCCACATGGCCCTTAAAATGTCTCCCCTGCTCCCCAGTGCCTCACATCTCACCCCGCTTGACATCAGTCAACCACTTAGTGAGAATCAGTTCTTGGGAGCCTATCAAGAATGAGGACAGGGGACTCCTGGAGGTATCGAGAGAAGGTGGAGGGAGGGCCCTCTGGGAGGGCCTGGAGCCAAACCTTGAAGGAGTTTAGTCTTCTGGGCTCCATCGCCAGCCCCAGGCTGCCAAGCTCGCTGCTCTGTTTAACTTCTTGAACTAACAATTACTTGGTAAGGAGGCACTTTATCGGAAAGTGGTGGGAGCAAGCATGCTCACATGCTCACCTGTATCTCCGGCCCGTGGCTCAGCCCCTCCCCTGACTTCCTGACTCCTTGAGAATCCCTCGAGACTCCTTGACATGGTCCTCGCTGACCCCTTCTCTCGCTCAGGACCACACACTCTGGCCGAGCCAGTCCTTCCACCCACCGGAGATGCTCCTGCCGCTGGGCCTTCGCATGGGCCCGGACTGACTAGGCCCTGTCATTTCGCAGGATCTACTCTATCATCTCCTTCGAGTCTCGGCACAAAGCTCACTTCCCTGGCAGCCCACAGAAAGCAGCCTGCCCACCCATCTGTCTCCACCTTCCTTACCCTGCCTTGTTGGCCTCACTGCACTTAACCCTCCGTGCATCTAGGTGAGTCCCCCGGGGATGGGGATTCGGAGGGCCCTGCTCTCCGCTGTACTCCCAGCACTGACAGTGGGGCTGACAAATAGGGAGTAGGCCTCGGGTCTGCCACCCGTGAAATGGGCACACATGCACGGATTGAGTCAAATGTGTGCACTGCCACACGTTGTGCCAGGTGCTGGGGACCCTGTCCTGGGACGTACACGATAGGCAGGGAAAAGAATGTGGCGGGGGTGGGGCTGGTAGACAGGCCACCTAAACAGAGCTGCAGTAGAGGACAATAGGGGCCAGTGGGGCCTCAGAGGAGGCAGTGTGGGCCAGGCTGCTGGGGCCACCAACGCTGAGGTCCAGGACGAGACCGGCATTCACCAGAAGTACGTAGGTGGAAGGAACGGCACCTACAAAGGCTGAGAAGCAAGACTGCCTAGGGCCACTTTCTAGATCTAGGAGGAGTTCAGGCAGAAGGGACAGAGGGCCAGGCCCTGCCTGCCCACCTCCTCTAAAGTGGGAGTGTGAGCTCATGTATGCGCGCGCACACACACACACATGCACGCATGCACGCACGCATGTATCCTAGACACCCACTCCCAGAGGCCCCGCCTGCCTCAGGGTCAGGGCCCCTGTGACACGTCTTACCAGGCTGACACTTGCTGCAGCACATCTTGACGCTGTTTTCGTAGTATTCTCCTTCCGGTCTGCAGGTCTTGGAGTCAGACTCCGGGATATAGGGCAGAAGCGCACTCTGGAGGGGGAGGAGACAGCCAGCGGCATGGTCACCCTGGGCTCCACCCCACAGAGGCCAGAACCCCAAGGACACTGGGATTTCTCTCTTCTGTGGAGGGAATTCCTGCCCTTTTTCACCTCCTCCTCCTCCTCCTCACTCGGCACAGCACGCTCAGACTGCATGCAGGCCAAGGCTCAGAGACAGAGAGGCCATGGGGGTACAGACAGCGTTGCCCCCCAAGAGGGCAGGCCGAGGCAGATCCCCACGATCCAAGGTGTCTTCGCTGCACAGAGGAGCCCTCTGCCGTCTCCCATCCTCCTTCAGAGTGAGTGCCACCTCCTCTGGGAAGCTCACCTTGACTCCCTCAGGCTGATAGACGCTCTTGGATAGATTTCGCTCTAAAAATCATTCCCGGTCTGTGCACCAGGTCTGCCCGGGTGCACACGCACAGACTTGCACACACGGACACACACATCTGCAATGCCTAAGAGCGTAGAGACGGTGGCATCGCCACCTTGACCCTTCAGTTCTGGCCCAGGGTCTATGGCAGAGCTGATGCTCAGGAAATGGTGCTTGTTGAAAATGCCTTTCCTGGGCACTCCTCGAGAGCAGGCCTGCTATAGGCAGTGGGTGCTGCTGGAGCCCCACCCAGACCCCTTTATCGACAACTGCACCTCCCTTCACCCTCAGCGGCTGTGGGCATGGGCTGAGAAGACTCCTAGAGCTTTGACCCAGGAGGGCCCCCGTACTGTGATAAAAGACCCCAGGGGGTCAGGATGAGGCTGCCCCCAGCAGGGCCCACACCTTTGTTTGGCTCTCTCCTGCCTTGTAGGGCTACCCTTGTGCACCCCAAAACCCTGGCCTCAGACGCTTCTTCTATAAGCCTCCCCTAAGATAGGTGTGCAATGGCAGGAAGCCCTCCAGTCCCACCCCCAATGAAGGTCACCTTCCTAGGCCCAGACGTCCAGAGTCACTAAGAGGCAGAGAAGGATTAGAACCCAGGTAGACCTGGCTTCATGTTTCTGATCACAACCCCTGTGCTGTGTGTCCCAAGCCCTCGCCTGAGCTGTTGCCTCTACTTGGCAAACCTCCTCCTGCCTGGGCCTGCCTCCTCCTACAATTCCTTTAGCCTTTAAAAGCCCCTCTGAGCCCGCATCCCTCTCTGAAGGCTCCCCTGTCTGTACTCCATCTGGTGCCAGTCCCTTCCTCAGACACGCCACTTCACCGCTGGGGCTAGGACCCGCTGGCTCTGCTGTTGGCCAAGCTCCCTGAGATAAGCCTGGGCTCCTCACAAGGAGCCTGGAGGTACCCCACCAGGCCTGCCTCTGAGGCCCCGGGCTCCATCCCGACTCTGGGCCCAAGCTCAGGGCAGTTCCTAGGGGGAGGTTTCAAGAGATGTCAATCAGCTGGGCAAAAGGAAGTAACGATCATGTTGAATAACAGTCACCATAACTCCTTCTGAAGGGTGAGTTCACATGGGTCTGTGTGCGTCCCACACGTGCGCGGATGTGAACAGATGCTAAAACCACGCCAAGGTCAACGAGTCGATTCTCGCTCACAGACATCCTACAGGACGCAGTCGCACTGTGCCCCTTGTGAGACTCCGAGGCTGCAGCTCTTTATTGGAACAGAAAGCCTCATCTTTCTGCCACGGAGTGGCTGGTGGTTTTGAACTGTTGACCTTGCGGTTAGCAGTCCCCGTGGTAACCCAGCAGGCCCACCGCATGCATGCCCGCCCGTGCAGGTGCTTCCATGCTGAACCTCAGTCCTTCTTCCCACCCAGGTGCGGTCTGAAACAGGCTTTCCTGTTTCATGGTCTGAAACAGGCACCCCATGGCAAAGCCTTAAGACCCCTTACCTGGGCTTTCTCCGTGTGCAGACAGTACTTGGGGGGGGTGGGGCCCAAGGAGCTATACTGTTAATAAATATAATGGAAGCAAACTCGCAAAAACCTCTTTAATGGTTATGCTGCTGCAGCAGGGCAGTCCAGGGACCTGGAACCCAAGGCTGGGGGTGACCAGAGGGTTGAGGGCTCCTGTGCACAAAGGAGCTGCTCCCCACCCCCCAGCAGCTTCCTTAGCTCCTACCACTCACCAGAGTAGTAACTGAACCCAGGGCCTAACTGCCTCCGACCCGGAACCTCCCCTCCCTAAAGGAGCACTCCCTGGAGCTCTCCACTGCTGGCTTCTCCAGGACAGGTGCTGTGCTTCCCCTCAGGAGTATGCCCCCCCACCCCAGCACTGCCTCCTCCCTCAGAGAATCCCTTCCTGCAGCCCCCTTCCCTGCAGAGAGACCATACAAGTCTCATCGGAACCCTTGTTCCACCAGTGCTCTCCGGAGTAGCAGAGGGAGCCCCTCCTTCTGAGCGACCATGAAAACTGTGGAGCAGGGCAGGATCCTGGAGGGGCAGCCCGCTTGGGGCAGCATTCCTTGTCCAGGCTCCAAGGCCTGATGGGAAGAGGTCCTGCATCAGCCAAGTTTGTGCTCTGCCAAAGTTGCATCCTGCACACACACACACACACACACACACACACACACACACACACACACACACCCCTGGCCTTCCAGTAGCTTTTCCACCCGCAGCTTCCGTATGATCAGGCATTCCTCCACTTCCCCCTGCTCCTCTGCACGGCTCCAGCCCAGCCGGCTATCATTGGGGTCAGCCCTCCCTTGAGCAATCTTGAGGCCTGTTGATCGTCCCAGACAGGAGGGGGAAAAGGTCCACCATCGTGTCATAGCTAAACAATGAGGAACAGAAAGTCCCTCACTAAGCAAACGGGACAAAAGGTCACTCCCCTCAGCACAAGGCTCCAAGAGCAGGAGCTAGGACCCAACCCTGAACCTGAGAGCGGGCACTGCAGGGACTTTGCAGGTGAGCCACCTCAGAAAGGTGCCAGGCCAGGGGCTCCAGAATCTCACTGTTGGGTGGGGCAGCTCACCCTGAAGAGGGTCTCTGGTGAGCACGTTTCAGTGAGGACATATCCAATCGAACAGACCTGGGTCCAATAGGCATGTTTAGCAAGCCTCCTCTTTCAAAATATGGAGTCCCAAGATGCACATTTGGTAACCAGGGTCGAGAGGGAAAGGCCCATCTCCCAGATGGGGAAGCTGCGGTCAGGCAGTGGGAGGTGGAACCAGGGAACAGACACGTAAAAGAGAGAGAAAATGGACACATGGATCCGTGCCATTCCACACGAGAGAAAACAGAACAGCAGTGAAGTCACCTCCCTGGGCCTCTCTGAGATTCTGAGCCATCCCAGGGCCCTGTTGGTGGCCGCTGCTAGGGGCTGGGGTTCAACAGACCCTCATCTGACCAGAGGCCTCAGAGCTGCCTCAGACCAGGGGTGCGTAGCACCTATATCCTCTCCTTAACATTAGACTCACTCTCCTCAGGCAGAAGCTCATATGTACCAGAAGCAATGCAAATGGTCACTATATGTGGCTGCTTCCCACAAGGATAGAAGTTCAGTCTACACAAAGGCACCTCAGAAGAAAGTCCTGGTGGTCTACTTTCAAGACATCGGCCCTGGAGACCCCTGGAGAGCAGGTCTGACAAGAACAGTCTTGCCACAAGTTGGGCTTGACTGTTAACTGATCAATAAGACCTGAGCCCCTCGACCGTCCCAGAAGACCGCTCGTTAGTGCCCCTGCCTGCTCACCAGTGCTGGGAGGGTGAAGCACCCCGGAGACTTGCCTGTACTCCTGCCTCCTCTCCTCTTAGGTACCCTAGCTTCCCCTCCCACTCCGTACAGACCCAGACGTCAGGGATCCAAGGTCTCAGATGACACCCTCATCATCCCACAACCCACTTACCCCTCCTACACACCACCTCCACCCCAGGCGGGACTGTTTGCCGCCCTAAATTTGGACCCCACCCATCACTTCTCAGCGTTGACCCTGGGAGAGGGAGGAAGAACAAGGGACTCCTTGCTGCTGTTCCTTCAGCACCCACTGTGTGCCAGGCACCGCTGCCAGCCCTTGATGGAACCCGGCACTAGCCCCAAAGGCAGGTGGGCGGGAGCCACTCTCTGATCCTCCAGGAGGGGGAGGGAAGCGGGGGTGACCCAGGCTGGTACTTCCCTAGGAAGCCTGAAGTAGCTGGTGCTGGGCTCCAACGGCTCCCCGAGTCCCTGCCACCCTTCCGGCCCGCCCCAATACCCACCTCCACCTCCAGTTGAAGCCCGGGCTCTTGCCTCACCTCTCTCGGGGATCAGCTGGGAGGTGGAGGGCTGGGGCTGGGGTGGGGTGAGGGCAGCCTGAGCAGGTGATGTAGAGGAGAATGTGAGCACCGCTGAGCTCCTAGGAGGGGCATGAACTGGGGGCAGAGAAGCTTGGATTTCAGGTCCCACCAGTCAAGTACACGGATTAGCCCTGCCAGGTCCTGGGGGATTTGGCGAAATCATTTACGCTCTCAGACGCAGCACTCTTCAGAACCAAGTTGGAGCACACCAGCCTGTGATGCGATTGATGGGATCCAGTATCAGGCATCAAAAAACAAAAAAATCATATCATTGTGAATGAGGGGGAGTGCAGAGTAGGGACCCAAAACCCATCTGTGGACAACTGGCTATTCCCTTACAGAAGGGTCACGGGGAGGAGATGAGTCAGTCGGGGTGCATTGCAGCAATGATGAAACATACAACTTTTCTCTAGTTCTTAAATGCTTCCTCCCCACCCCACCCACTATCATGATCCCGGTTCTACCTTACAAATCTGGTTAGACCAGAGGATGTACACTGATAGATAGGAACTGAAAACAGGGAATCCAGGACAGATGATCCCTTCAGGATCAGTGGTGAGAGGGACGATACTGGGAGGATGGAAGGAAGGTGGGGTAGAAAAGGGGAACCTATCACAAGGACCTACATATAACCCCCTCCCTGGGGGACAGATAACAGAAAAGTGGGTGAAGGGAGATGTTGATCAGTGGAAGGCATAATAATAATTTATATATTATTAGGGGTTCATGAGGGAGGTGGAGCGGGGGAGGGGAGAGGAAAGATGAGGAGCTAATACTAAGGGCTCAAGCAGAAAGCAAATGTTTTATGAATGATGATGGCAACAATGTACAAATGTGCTTGGTCCATGGCTGGATTATGGTAAGAGTTGTGCTAGTACCCAATAAAGTGATTTGAAAAAAACAAGTTGGACATGCAACCCCAAGGTCAGCAGTACGAAACCACTAGCCACTCTGTAAGAGACGAACGAGGCTTTCTACTCCCGTGAAGAGTCCTGCCTCAGAACCCCGGGCAGTTGCACTCTGTCCCGTCGGGTTGCTGTGCGTCTGCAGGACTTAATGGCAGTGAGCCCCTCAGCGCGTGCACCGTGAAACAGGCATCGAGACCCCGCCTGCCTCCTCCTAAGCTTGGAAGGAGCCAGTGGGTCCATCATATTCCCACGGATCCTGGTGCCCCTGGGTACATGGAGGGCTTTTGGGGTGATGACACAGTTAGAGATCTTTTCGTAATTCATGTGGGTTCCCCCCAGAGGGGCAGGAAGGCACATCCCCAAAATCAGAAATAGGTGTGAGCACGGGTGTGTGTGTGCTGTTTTCTAAGGTTAAAATCAAAATCTGCTGCCACCGCCAAACTAACCCAACTGAGTGGACCCGTCCGTGCATGTCAGAGCAGAACTGGGCTCCACAGGGTTTTCAGAGGCTGTTTGTTTGTTTTGTTTTCAGTAACCTTCAAGCCTTTCTTCCGAGGTACTTCAGGGTAGTCTCAGGCTGCCATCTTTCAGTGGGACCGCTCGTATCTGCTGCCTGCACTCCCTGGTGACCCGGCTGACATCACACACAATCCTGAGCACACGTGTGACCCAGGAAGCGGGTATGTGGTGGCATGAGCCTCCCCCAGGCTAAGAGCTCCTGGGCTTTTCCTGCTCCGTAGAAAGGGCTGTGCTCGCCAGGTGCGTAGCCACGGGTAACTAGTCCTGAGACATGTGTCCTCTGCACCAGGTCCCTGGTGACAACAACCTCCTAAGTCTTAGATTCCAAACCCCACCCACCCCCAATGCCTCTCACAGTCTGCCAAGTAGCTTCTGCAGTCCCCAAACTGAGTCATCTCAAGTCTCTTAAGAGGAACTCGCCCCAGCAGGAGCCAGGTCGGTCCAAGCACTTTCTCTGACAGGTGCCGAACAGACAAACACAAATCCATGGTCCTTGAGTTGATTCTGACTCTTGGCCAACCTGCGCGTGCAGAACAGAACTGCTCCATGGAGCTTCCAGGGCTGGGACGTCACAAGGATCCTGCCAGACTTTTCTGCTGCACCACCTCTGGGGTGGGTGTGGGGGGTGTACAGCCAGCCACCAGCCTGCCAGATAGTCGAGTGCCGAACTCCTGGCACCATCCAGGGAGCCATTCCAGCACAACCTTGCACTGAGACCAAAGCTCATCTCCATTGTATAAATGGAGACGTTGAGCCCAGGGCTGGGACCTGGAGAGCTCTCAGGGCATTGGGCAACCCTGGCACTGCTGACTTCCTGTTTGTTCTGTTCCCAGATGAAGACCCTGTGGGGACCCGAGCCAGCAGCCCTCAGTTGCTTCTCCAATTTATAAATAGACAGCGAGAGAGAGGAAGAAAAAGAGGGGCAGGCCTAGGATAGGAGGGAGAGGTGTTACCCCCAGACCGTGCCATTTGAAAGGACCGAGATTGTGGTCACGACGTGGCTTTTCTTCCCACCACTAGACAGCGTCCTTTGGGCCTTCAAGGCCTTTAAATGCTCCTGGAGATCCCTCTGGGATGCCAGTGCCTTGGGACAGTCCCAGACTCTCCCGGAGGACACCTGTGCAGAGGTCCGCTAGCTGCCAGCTCTAAGCAGGGCGAGGTCGGAGTGGAAACATAGAAAGGCTTGGGGCTTTTGGAGAAGGAGCCCCAAGCCCACTGCCACGGAGTAGATGCCAACTGAGACAGGGTTCCCGAGACTAGGAATCTTGACGGCAGCCGACAGCCTCACCTTTTTCCTGCAGCATGGCTGGTGGGTCTGAACCACCCACCTGGCAATTAGCCACAGCACCTCTAAGGTTCCTTTTAGAAACCAGAAAACCCCTCCACCTGACCTTTATTCTGCTTGTTTGTCTCAAAGAGGGCACCGGCTTATTTGATACCTTCCTGGGGAGGGTTGTGAAAGCGTAGGAGGCCTGTTGATGCAGAGGGTTATGCTCTGGGCTGCAAAGCACCAGACCTGGCAGTATGAACCCGCCCCCCCCCCACCCCTCCCGCTGATCCTCTGGATAACTAGAGCTGTTCTACTGCAGTACAGAACAACAGGCGGCACCCCGCAGGGGCAGTTCTGCTCTGTCCCGCAGGGCCACTAAGAGCTGGACTGACTCAATGAGCTTTTTCTTTTTCAATCTTCTTTTTATTATAATTACTTCTTTCTGGGTGGGCTCTTCCAAACCTTACGATAATCTGTCATTCAACTGTACTCATCACACTTGTACATACGCTGCCGTGAGCATTTCCAAAGCATTTTCTTTCTACTTGAGCCCTTGGTGTCAGCGCCTCTTTTTTTCCCCTCCCCGCCTCGTGAATCCTTGATCCATAATGATCTAGTACTGTAGCTACTTCGTGTCTTACACTCTCCGTTGTCTCCCTTCGTCCACATTTCTGTTATTCGTCTCGTCTTGCAGGCACGGAGCTTGATGGAGTGTGAAAATAGACACAGCTTGCTCGGGCCACCATCGGATGGGTCCTGAGCCCCACGGCTGCGACTTCATTTCGGTCCTGCCAGTTCCCAGCATCAGTCTTGCCATGCACCGAGCAGGGACAAAAACAGTGCCCACCTAGGAAGGCCGTTATGAGTCATTGTATCAAGTGCTCCGTGCTGTCCCCAGCCCATAGTCAGCCTCAGTTTCTATGACTCATCGCTCTCCGTGCAGCCCTGGCCCCGAGCAGGTGCCTAAGAGATGCTGACTTGTTCAACAGAAGCAAACTGTCTGTTTCCAGCTTGTCCGGGCTGACATGAATGAGAACAGGGCAGGAAATGGGCTGAGAGAGAGCGTGGGAGGGCCTCCCCCAGGGTCGGTGGGGAGTCTGTCTCCACAGTGGGGGGACAGCAAGGGGAGAGATGAGAAACCAGACACACGAACCGCCGGAAGTACAACTGGTGGGCTGCTCGGTCAATCTCCACCCAATTCTCAATAAAAATGGTTTGGGGTCGTTTGTTTATTGGTTCAAAATGTTTTTGCTGCCCAGAGTTTCTTTGTTTGTTTGTTTACAGCTGATTTCCGCGGCAGAATACAATCTAATGAGTTCACTGGATGACGTGCAGAGGTGGTCTGTGCTTTATGCTTACTTGAAATTAAATACAAATACAATTTCTCTTTTATAGATTAACCAAAAAAAGTTGGTTTAAAAAGAAAGTTTTTTAAAAAATCTATCGCAAATCCTAACAAAGGATGGTCTGTTGGAGATGGCTGAACTATTAGCCACATGGGAACCATTTTAGAACTAGGATGTTTCTGCTTTCCAGTAACTGCCTGTCCTGGAGCACCTCAACCCATATCTGCAATAGGACTGGGATGTTTCTGAGCTCCAGTCGTTGCCGGGCCCTGAGTGTCTCAACCCTAGTCTGTGAAGTGTCCAAAGGCCCCCTACGCTGTGTTCCCGGGATCGCCTTGGTGTTCAGGCTCATTGCAGAATTCTGCTTCTGTACCTGCTGCTTACTTGCAAGTTTTGTTTATTCAGCCCAATAAAAACCCGAGCCTGTAAACTGTCGGGGCCTCCTCCTGTCTCTCTCTGGGGGTGGCCCCTGCATGGGACTTGGTCTCTCTCTCTCAACTTGCGCAGGTCTTTCTTCTTTTTCCTACTTTGCTTTCCTCTGTCTTTCTCTCTAATAAACTTGCTCTTTCATTCACAAGTCACCGAGTTGTGCTTGTCCGGCAAAGTGTAACAAGCCCTAACTCCAGTTCGTTAATGAACTCCTTTTGCATCTCAACTAGTCGTATTTCCCTTCACGCGCCTAAGGTGGGTTCGCCAACCCTCTCCGGACCCAACAGGTCCAGCCTTGGTGCGCTGCTGGCCCTGCCCCCATAGCGTTCTCCACATCATTCCCTGACCCGGGAGCCCCTTGTCCCCGGCCTGCAGGGCTCAGCATTGCAGGAGGCCCCTGAGTGGCACTGGCCGAGGAGGAATCAGAATACTACTGGTCCGAAGGGAGATAGGGAGGGATGAGGGTGGAAACTAAGGGGCCTAGCTGGGGTGGGGGTGGGGTGTTGGGTAAATGGGGGAGGGATGAATTCACACCATGACCTTAGAGACTGAGATTGCAAGGGAGCAGCAAAGTGGAGGCCAATGACAGGGTCATGAGGGAGACTGCTCGTTAGCGATGGACATCCAGGCTATAGGTCAGCAGCTTGGGAAACAAGTGCCCGGGGCATCCAGGGAGTGCCGGGAGTCCCCCTAACGAAGACACCGTCTTGGGAGCCCTTTCTCGGCCGGGCACTGTCCAGTCCAGACCTGGGCCTTCAGAGTCAGGACTAGCTAGGTGCTAAAAGCTCTACTTGTACCCTAATCTGGCACAAAGTCACCAACTCCCTCCACAGCTGAAACAAGTAGCCAGAGGCTTCTACAGCAGAGTGAGGTGGGGATGTCTTTCACTCATCACTAACCTTTACCGATAGGCCCCTGGGGGTCCCTCAACAGAAGGGGGCTGGCCAGGTCTCTCTGAGTCAGAGGGACTCTGACTCCTCCAACCCCAGACTCACAGCACCCAAGAGCCCGTCCACCCCTGCAGATTCTGACACATCCTGGTAATGCATTTGGAACACCCCCAACACCAGGACAGCTCAAACGTGTACAGGCCGTCGGTGTGTCCCCAAGTCCCTTTCCTTTCCCGTTCATTCAACTCCTGTCCACCAGCCCACTCATTCCCTGAACGGAGGCCACACAGGCCACACCCGGTGCAGGGCCAAGCTCACCGAGCCAGACGGGTGGGCCACTGTCTGGAGGGCAAAAGAAAACAGACAAAAGCCCCTGGGGCTTTCTGCCCATCTCAGGTCAGCCCCAGGCCACCACACCACAAGGGCACAGAAAGGGGCCTCTCAAGGACAACCAGCTCCAGTGAGGGATCCGCCCAGGACCCTACCCATCAGGTTTCCCAGCAGGAAGCACCCACTAGTGTCTGCCACTTCCTGTGGGCGGATGGCAGTCCTGTGAAGTGGGTCGCAGCCTCCTCTCTAGACAGTCAACCCTTGCTGCTCAGGAGCTAGCTAATGACAGACTTTTTCTTCCAGGAACCCAGAGCTGGCAGCCGACAGGGCCATTTCATCTGTCTCCCTCTGGGCTCCTCTGTGAGCAGAGGCTGGGAGAGGGGGTGGGGGGCAGGGCGGGTGGCCAGCGGACCACTGGAAGGGTCAAGTTCCCGGGACTCTACTCTGCTGTCCCCAGTAGGGCTCACCCAGCACGCACTGTCCCCAGGGAAATGGGGGAGTGCCAAGTTGCTGTGAAGTGTTCACTCTTTCCGACCCCTTGGCTCATAACCTGGTGCTTTAACCACGGTGTGGTCCATGGCATTGGTGACGTGACGACACACCGCGCGCGGTGGAAAAAGGCCGTGAGCCCCAGCAGTGTGGGTCCCAGGCTCCGAGCCAAGCACGCCGAGCAAGCGCGGGGCTCTAAAAGAGGAAGCAGGGCTGAGAAGCGGCCGAGGGACGCCGCGTCCCTACCACAGTGCCTCGAGGCTGCCTCTTCGAGGAAAGAGTCCCTGCCCGTTCTTCCTCTAACCTGTGGGTTCCCAGACCGTGGGTCTTTCACCACACACACCAGTATGGGCTTTCCCCTCGTCGGGGCCCCAAAGCGCTGGAGTCTGAACTCGGAAAGGTGTTAAGGGGACTGGGACCAGGAGACAGGAGAGCCAGGAGTCCAGGATGACGGGCGGCCAGCAGACATTGTTGACGACTGCTGGGGCTGGAGGCAAGGAAGCCGTGCCAGGCAAAGGCCCTCATGGCCTGTGTCAGGCCGCTCAAAGCTAATACAACTCACTGCAGCCAGTCTATCCAGACTCCTAACAGTTCTCGAGGGCAGGGAAGAACCATCACTCCCCAAACTGTAATGCTCCTGGAGTGGAGAGCCTCGTCTGTCTTCCTCAGAGCAGCTGGTGGTTTCAAACTGCTGACCTTGTGGGAAGCAGTCCCCCACACACCCCGACAGGGACTCCTTTCAAAGCGAATACGTCCCAACGTTCCCGGGACGGCACCAGAACCTCCGGTAATGAGGGACTTTTAGGCTCCGCAAAGTTATGGAACCTGCGCAAGCTCACACAGCACGTCACTGGCAGTGCCCGGATGAGAACTCGAGTCTCCTGCACCCAAGGTGGTGCTCCTTCCCCTTGGAAAACTGTGTGTTGCTCATGTATTCGATATGCCAATTTTATGATTGAGATATAAGGGTGGAATCTAGCCTGTGAATCTGGAGATAGCCATTGAGTGGCCAGTGAGGCCTCCGTGTGGGCATGGCTTTCTCCTGAGACTTCTGGGAAATCTCACGATATTTCCCGCATGAAGATGAGAAGCCATGTCCTCAGTTGTTGGGAGTCAGTCTCCGAGACAACAAACTACGGACAAAACAAGAGGACAGCATTTGAGAAGCTGGAGGAGCCGGAGGAGAAGCCACAGCCTTGCCCTGATGGAACCAGATCTCTGAGAAGCTGAAGAAGCCACGTGGAGACCCCTGCCAGCGCTGAGTTGCTTCTATCACCACTGGATGCTGTTGATGGACCCTGAGCCCTGGAAGTGAGGAGCCATGGGGAGACCCCTGCCAGCGCCAGGACTCTGCACCTACTGGCCTGTGAAGTCAGAAGGAGTCAGAAGGAGACATTATAGAGTGGTATCAGGCATATGGGCTAATATTGGACTTATGACTTTGAACTGGACTGGGTTGGGATGCTTTCTTAATGTCCTATTCCCCTTGTATATAAACCTGACCCTTATATCCATATGCGTGTCTATGAATTTGCTTCTCTAGTCTACCCGGACTCACACAGACTGAGAGGTGGGCACTAAGACAACCAGATGTCTCCAGAGGGCTCCTTCTTCAGGGCCCCGAGCCTCTCAGAGGCTAGAAAGGAAAGAACCTTCAGAGAGCTTCTGTACCCATTTTGCAGGTGGGGCAACTGTGGCTAGCTGTACCCTCTCTACAGAGAGACCCGAGACCCCTCCATACTATGCTAGATTCACCTCTTGCTCACCCCCAAATGGCATCTGGTACCTGCCACTCACTGAAGTGGGTGGAGGGAGAGAGGGGTGATTTTCTGACCCTGCCACCGTGGCCAGCTGGGCTCCACAGGCCAGCCAGTCAGGGGTGCTGTGAGAGTCCAGGGACAGGGAACAGGAAGCCCAGCTGGGGAGAATGGGGCAGGAAAGCAGCTCTTCACAGAGAGGGTGGACTGGCAACCACTTAGCCAGGAAGTCAAAGCAGAGGGTAACGGAGGTCTACCCATCAGATCTCTGGGGCCTGCAGGCCCTAAGAGGCTCTTGCCTGAACCTGAGCCCCTGCCTCCTAACCCAGAGGTCAGGTCTGCACGCACGCACACACACCAAAAAACCCACACAAATAACTCATGACAGCCAGTGAGCTCTAGAACCCACGAAACACTTTGGAGGTTTGTGGTTGTCACTGCAGTGAAATGACCTGTAACAAAACCTGGGCCACCTTAGCATGCACACACAGTTCAGGACCTCTGGTCCCTAAAGCCTTCCGAATCCTGATAGGCCGTCCGTGTGATCCCCATTTCACAGATGAAGAAACAGGGGCTCCATGACAGGAAGGCTTGCCCAGGTCAGAGAAGCAGAAGCGCAGAGGGAGTGATTGGGCAGTTCTTACCTTCCTTTCATACAGGTCCTGATGTGGTGGTGACCCCACCCCCACCGTCAAATTATTCTCATGGCTATTCCACCACTGTCATTTTGCTACTGTGATGAATCGGGCGGCCTCTGTGAAAGGGTTGTCCGACCCCCGAAGGGGTGGCGCTTCACAGGTTGAGAACCGCTGTTCGAAAGCCCTTCCCCAAAAGCTTGACAACCCCTCTCCCTGTGCCTGGCAGACGGAGCTTCAGACCCCAATCCACGACATCACCGCCTGTCTGTCCTCACCCAGGAGCACCCCTCTCCCCACTTTGCTCCCCAACCCCGCTTCCTGCCTCATCCCCGCCAAGCCTATACCTTCCAGGACTCAGAGATTCATGTGCACGTGCGCACACACACACGCAAACCAATTTGAGCCAGGCACAAGAGAGGAGGGGAGAGTATTTCGGAGGAAAGCACCCCTAACTTCAGTGGAAGAGGAGAGGTGCCCAGAAAACGGGATAAAGACGAGCCCAGCTCTGCCCAACTGCCTTCCCCCTCTTCTGCCTCCTCGTCCGTGAAACACCGTCAGCTGGGTATCTTTTGAAGTTCACTTCTTTACTGAGGACCGACTCTGGATCCTAGAGGCATCTTAGGAGCCCTGGTGGCACTGCCAGGGAAGTGTTGGACTGCCCATCGCAAGACAGGGGGTTCAAATCCCCCAACCACTCTGTGAGAGACGGAGAAAGCTCTCTGACCCCCACCAAGATGGAGCACCTCAGAAACCCCACAGAGGCTTCCCGTGAGTTCAGAGGGTCCGGCTGACAGGGGCCCTTTTTGTTGGGGGCTCTTTTGACCACCACGGCCAAGGTGGGCGCTGGTGAGCAGAGGTGAGAGTCACCACTCCCCACAACCAAGACTCCTCCAGCCCCAAGTGCCGACAGAGCGCAGGCTGGGACACCCTGATCCAGGCTCCAGGTTTCCGATCCCCTCCAGCCAACACGAAGAAGCAACAGGACATTAAGAAGCAAAAGACAGAAGTCCCCTCTTGAGTGCCATGCAGGGCAATCAAGCAGGTCAGGGACGCGGTGAGTGTCAGGTGTATGCCAGGCGCTCCCGGTCGGATGCCACTGAGTAGAATAAGTGGGTGAATGAGACTAGGGACATCAGACGACAGAAAGAAGAGCACGTGCACATGGCGTGTGGCAGCCACAGGTGCAGCTCGCTCAAGGGGCAGAAAAGCCACCAGCGCAGTGCAAAGCTGTGACTAGCGGGACTGAGCCCTTCCTGCCCACTTCAGCCAAGGTTTGGGAGGCAGCGGTTTGATATTGATGGTATCAGGACAGCTGCCAGGGACAGGCGATGGTTGCACAACATGGCTCATGCATTCATGGCGTCCCTGACAAATGCTGGATGGGGAACCATTGTATCATATCTAAAGCCCACTGCTGGCCACCACATGGAGTTGATTCAGACTCACAGCCACTTTGTCAGAGAGAGGAGCCTGCCCTATCTTTAGCCTCAGGGGCTAGGCAAGCTTTCCGGAAGCAGACGGTCACCTCTCTCTACTGTGGAGTGGCTGCTGGGGTCAAACGTCTGGCCTTTCGGGTAGCAGATAAGCTCTTCAGCACATATGTGTGTGAGCATGTGCACCTACTGTGCACACACATACCCACATACCACAGACAGTGCGGTTAGTAGCCCACTGCTTACCACTGTGCCTCCAGGCTCCTCACGTGTAAACACACACACACACACACACACCAATGAAATCAAGATAAAAACTTCCCCCCATAAATTGTCTTCTGGCCACTTCTCCCAGAAACCCTAAATGAATGGTCAGATCTGTGAAAGGTCACTTAGCCCTGGGGAGGGATGGTGCCTGGTTGGAGAAGGGGAGGGGTGGGGAGCGGTCCACCTCCTGGTGTCAGGGTTTCAGACAGGCTCCCAGCTTCATGTTCTGTGTCCTTCCCACTAGGAGGACAAGGTGAGGTGTATACTGTGCACCCCAAGATGAGAAGACGGGGACTTTTGGGGTTCAGATGGCCTGGGGTTCCCCAGAGGCACTCAGATGGCTGGAGGGTGCTTAGTATTGCCCTCCATTCAGGTGGGCCCGGGCTCCCAGATCTGAGAAAGCATGGAGGCAGCTGGTCATATGTACTGGCTCCTAGGCTTGGCCCTATTCACAAAGCCAGTGAGGGGCGGATCCTAGAGCTGCCAGCATAGGGTCTGGAAGGCGGAAGCCAGATCATGGTTCCTCCCACCTCAGGGGCCTCAGAAACCGCTTGAAGTTGGTGTCCATGAGGGTTGGAAGAATGGGTGGATGGGATGGGATGGGTGGAGGGCAGGCAAGCATCTGGCCACACCCTCAGCCAGCACACAAGACTCCCCTGTGGGATATGGCCAGGCACAGGTGAGAGGGTAACAGGTAACCCCAGATCACCCAGCTTCACCCAGGAGCAACCAATAGGAGCTCCCAACCTCTCCTCCCACCGCAGATGACCCAGGTCCTGAAGGGGGTGGAGGGAGTAAGGAGTGATCCCTCAGCCTCAAGTCTTCCCAAGATGAACCAAAGGCCGGCAGGTGGGGGCCCCTCACTTTGCTCCCCAGCCAGCCAGTCATGGTCCTGCCCATCCCCAGCAGAGGGCACCAAAGCACCCACCTACCCCAGTAGCTTGTCTGGGAATCATTTGTCAAATGAATGAACAGCCAAATGGAATGAATGAATGATGCATCCCTGATAAGCTGGGACATGCAGCTTCTGATCAGGCAAAGCCAATGGCAGAGGGAGTTTGCTTCAGTTGCCAAACCCGGACCTTCTTGGAGCTCTTCCTATAGTCCAATTTCATAAAATCTCAACTACCTCAAAAAAAAATCTCAAGTAGAAAGAAAATGTTTTGAAAATTATGATGGCAACATATGATGATGGCATCCGCACACACAAATGTGCCTGACATGATAGAGAGGTGAAGAGATTGTGATAAGAGTTGTATACGCCTCAATAAAAATGATTTTTAAACGATAATGGCAACATATGTACAAATGTGCTTGACACGATGAATGGATGGATGGATGGATGGGTAAGGGGTGATAAGAGTTGTACAAGTAATTTTTTTAAGTTTAATTATACTGAGTCTACTGTACGTCAGCGACTGATCAAGGGCCAAGAGTGGGGACATGGGCCCTGAGGAGGCTACAATGAAGTTTTGAATCAGACAGACTTCCATGCAAACCCTCCTACCCCACTCCACAGCTTTGTGAACCATGGAAATTGCACATCTGAGCCTCCGTTTCCACGTCTCTAACTGGGAATCCCTCCACCCATGTCAGTCAGGTAGGTTGCCCTGGGTGAGGTGTCTATGAGATCATACAGTAAATCTCCCAGGACAGAGCTTGGCACTTAGTAGGTGTGCAACAAACAGAGGCAAAAGTGAGAACCATGAGGAGAGAGAGGAACCCATTTCCATCTAGTGGTGGAGTCCTGGCAGCTCTCTAGTTCAATGCTCCCCTGCTGGCAGAAGATCAGCAGTTCAAACCCACCCCTTGGCTCCACGGGAGGTGAGACCTGGGGATTGGCCCCCTTGGAGAGCACAGCTAGGAAATCCAAGAGCACAGCTCTAGTCTGGTCTGCGGTAGGGGGTCACCAGGGGGCAGCAGTGACAATGAAAGCCAGAACAGGATTGGAAGACAAAAAGGATCGAATCCATCTGGGAAGGCCTGGGAGCAAGAGAAGAGGCTTCCTGGAAGGGACCAGTATCCATAGGAGGAGAGGAGGGTGAGGGCGGGGGGCTGCCGAGCGGGGCCTGGCAAAGGTGGACAAGCCATCCAGTCATCTTAGGGTGGGAGATACGCATACATGAGTTTGGGGGAGGGGGGCACCTGGGAGTCACAGGCGATTTCCCAGTCTGAGCAAAGCCTCCCTGGCAGAAGGAGCGTGGGAGCAGGAGGCCAGTGGCCACAGGGGAGGAGGCTCTGCTCTGACAAAGGAGTGTGCTGGTCAGGAGGGGAGAGCACTGCGGAAACGTCCCTCAAATAGCTCCAGGACTCTGGCCAGGTGTCCTGAGGAAAAGCCCACTGTCTCAAGGCTCACACACCCTCAAGGCCCTGGAGCCACCCCAAAGGGCCAAACTCAGCAGTAGTTACCCCCAACCCCCTCAGAGACCTTGGTCTAGGACAAGACCCTGCCAAGAGGCTGGAGACCACGGCTAGCAACAATCACAGGACCTCCCCTGCCCTCAGGTCAAGGTCCGGGGCCGCCCCAGGACCTACTCCCAACTCCCACTGTGGGTGAGCCGATTCTGCTCCCACAGCCCCCAACTTCCGTCCCTAAGCGAGGGACCCTCACACCGTCTCTGGCTTTGCATCAGCAAGTCACCGCACGTCTGTCATCCCAGGGGCCCAGACCACTTCCCCTCCCTCGTCCCCATCAAGCCCTCTCAGTGAGTGAGCACACCACAGCACCTTCCTGGCAGAGGGGCTGCACACACACAGCCTCCTCCCCAACGGGAGAGGGACCCACTCCCACTTCCAAGACACACGGGAACCATGAGCCTTCCTTCTTGGTAAATGGCATTACTCTACTTTACCAAGCCCAGAGACAGCCAAGCAAGGCTAAAACGGCAACCCCACCACCCCTGTGGTCAATCCCTTTGTCTTCCCCCTTCCCTCCCCCCCTCCTGTCACACAGAGCTCTAAAGTAGAGGTGGGGAGGGTGTTCTTTTTGATAACAGCTCCGGAAACAAGCCCCCTCCCCCTTGATATCTGAGCCAGGTCTCCCTCACCTCCCCTGTCCCCAGGCTTCTTCCAGGAGAACACTCACCTCCCTCCCACCCCAGAACCACCCGAACAGGCTCCCAAATGGCCCCTGGACACAGGCTGTCGGGTCCTGGGAGGGCGGGCAGCCTGTCATTCGGGTCTCTCACTAGGCACATGTGGCCCTCGGCTCAGCCCAGGAGCCCCAGTGCTTCTAAGAAAGAGGAAAACCACAGCTCAGAGAAGCCTGAACCCGGCACCAGGGCCGAGCCCTTGGGGCAGCGCCCCAGGGGGAAGGTCAAGCAGGCACGAGTAAGGGATGCGTCGGGTCCAGGGTCTCCCACAAACCAGGCCGAGTGCACTGGCCGGCCCCCAAAACCCTGGTCTCGTCTCTGGTAGGTGGGTAAGACGCCCTTCCCCAGGCACCCCCCCTCCACCCGCCCCGCCGCTGAGCCCTTAGGCTTTAAGGGGATCAAAGTTCCACCCGGATCGCACGTGTGCTAGGCGGGTGGACCCGGGGCCCCTGGAGGCATGCAGTTCTCGGGCCCCCGGGCACCCCCTCACCCCTGACACGCGCGCCCCATAAAGGGCCCCCGAGGTGGCACACGAGCGGCGTGGGCATGAAGACTGCCTGCGCCTCCTCGGGACTGAAGGAGTCACTCACCTGGGCGGGCACCGCGACCCCAAACTGCAATGCGAGAGCCAGAGCCGCCCAGAGGGCAGCGGATGCCATGCTGCGGACAGCGGGTCCGCCCGGCCCCGGCCCTCACCGCTCGCGACACCGGCTCCGCGCTTGGCGCCCGCGCCCGCGCCCGCCCGGCACCCGCGCCCGCACCGCTGGCCGTCGGGGACTGAAAGCGAAAGCTGCGCCCGCGGAGCCGAAGATGTGGCCGCGGGTTGTGGAGGCGGGGCGTGGCTTCTCACCTCTCACCACGCCTCCTCGTCCCCCGGACACTTGTCCCCGCCCCCAAGACCCCACCCAGCCCCCACCCTCACCCCCTGGAGCTGCTGAGCACCCTGACTGCGCTCTCGTTCCGGGCTGGCCCTACCCCAAGTGGGCCAACTGGCACAGAGTAGAGTGGGACTCCCAGCCCTCAAGGGCCCCCGCATGGCCCTTCTCTCTGGAGCGCCTGACTCTTGGCCTTCTCAATGGGGGATGAGAAGCCCATCCTGTGGCCGGGCTCTTCTCCAGTTAGTGACTGCCCGAGAGTGACCTCTCAGCCAACCTTAGCATCATCACCTATCCTTCCCACAAGCCACCCGCGGCCTGCAGTGAACTTTCTGGAGGTGCTGAGGGTTCCAGACCATTCCCTCATTCAGACTCTAGAGCCCGGCCCCTCCGTTCTGGGTCTGCACTAACCTCCTGGTGGTGTTCTCCAGACTGGACTGTAGCTAAAGCCTTCAAGGAGCCCAGCGGGTCCAGCAGGGAAAGTGCTGGACTGTGGGGGTCTGTGGGCTGTAGGGGCACCTGATCATCTGCTCCAGTGAGGATGTCCAGCCTTGGAAACAGTACAGAGGCACTGGAACTTCGTTTGGCTCAAAGGCCGTGATAACAAACCAGTGACCTTGGAGCCAAGTCCAGCCCACTGCTGCCCCATCTGTCACAGCAAAACACCACCCCAGAGGGGTTCCGTGGATATCATCTTTGAGGAAACGGGTCTCCAAGCTTTCTTCTCTAGCACCACTCACTCACTGCCATCGAGGTGATTCTGGTGGTCTAGGTTACGCACAAGGTCGGCAGTTTGAAGCCACCAGCTGCTCCATGGGAGGAAGAGGAGGCTTTCTGGTCCTGCGAGGATTTGCGGTCTCAGAAACCCACAGGGGCAATTCAACTTGTCCTGTAGAGTCACTGTGAGCTAGCGTTACTAGGCAGGTTCAAACCACCAATCTTTTAAAAAAAATGCTCTCATTAAAAGAAAAAGAACAAAACTTCAGCATTTCCTTATAATAGCATTTTCAACCAAAAAACCCCTTAAGTCCCATAATAAAAAAGCTACTTTTATTAAATGCTCCATTCTCAGAAATTCCCATTTCTTTTTTAATTATAAAACTCTCCATTCCCATCTCACCCTTCCTTACCTACTCCTTCAGGCTTAGTGTAATTCTAACACTAGCAAGTCTGACAAAACCCCCCGAAGACCCCGGAACAGGGAAGACAAGAGACCGTCAGAGGACATGGTGGACTGTTGGTTTCCAGCCTCGCAAGGCAGGCCTGGTATGGACCACCGCCTCCGCAAGAGAACAGGGCATAAACAGAAACTCCGAGGGGAACGGCTCGCACAGTCCTGGGACGGGATCTCAGGAGTTCCAGAAGAACCAAACGTGATCCAAGGGAGCGTCTGCAGCGGCCACAATTCCACCTTGGAGGACTCCGGAGGAGGCCAACGGGCTCCTGCCATCCCACAGGAAGGGACCTGGAAGGGTGGCTGGAGAAAGGACGTCCATGCTTTTTATCAGTTTACAAATACTTCAGACGCCCATGTGCTACAAGGAAACATCGCACTGCTGCCTTGACATGGCTCTTGCGCCCTTTGCCTCAGTGTCCTCCAAGAGAATAGGCCACACTCACTCCCACAGCCACGGCTCCCCCAGGGCCTCTGAGCAGAACTAGGAGTCGTTAGGAAGCCCAAACAGCTTCACAGTCCCTGCTTCCCGACTGCTGTCATATTTGCCATCCTTGTTATCACAGACAAAGGCCAGCAGGGGCCTTTTGGGGTGCCACGCCACAGTGAAGGTTGGGGACTCATGCTGCACCTCCCACAGCTTGCCTCCTGTGTGGATTTCTGCAATGCCAATGAAATGATCTTCTGACGCCAACGCCAGCATTTTCCCATCGTGGCTGAACCTGAGGGTCCTCACAAGCCAATCCAGCTGGAAAAGCACCACTCACACACCAACTCGTGCACGTCCCAAAGGCTGACCAGGGCGTCTGCACGACCCGTGGCTACGTACTTGCCCATGGGGTCAAACTTGATGCAGATGCAGTTGGAAGGACGGGCATTGATGGATTGCTTGGGCTTCAGCTCTGGGTAACTGAGAATGTGGATACACCCATTGCCACTTGTCAGGAAGAGCATGCGACTGGCATTGTTCCAGGAGATTTCGTTGACCTCGCACTTGAACTGCTCCTCTGCTTTGGACCAGTATGTCGTGGCATCCACGAAGGTCACCACATCGCCCTTGTTGCCTGCGCAATGGTCTGCCCATCTGAACTCCAGCAGATGTCAACGTTCTCCCCTTTAGCGTTCCTGGTGGCGATGCACTTTGGCACCCTCACATTCCAGATTCGGATGGTTTTGTCTCCAGACGCAGTGACAAGCAGGCCTGGATTGCTTGGACGCCAGCAGGGCTGGTGCATGCTATCTCTTTATCCCAATAATTACTTTCTTTGACCAACGGGTCTTTCTCCGGCAAGAAGATGCTCACCGTCTTGTCAAAGAAGCTAAAAGTCAGGCAGCGCCCGTCGCAGCTCCAGGCCACTGAATGCACTTTGGCGCCTTGTAGGAACGCGCGAGTCTTGCTGTGGCCCCAGAAAAGCACCTGTATGCTGACCAGGTAGTGCGATGGGCCGCTGGACACTGCACCAGAAGGCTATCTAACTGGGACTGCCCTGGTCCAGTGCTGACACCCCCAAGGTGGTCACAGGGGTGGCCATGCCGAGCTCTCAGCCACAGACGAGATCAAACCACCAATCTTTAGGTTAGCAGTGGAGCATAAGCTGCCTGCGCTTGCCCAGGGACCTAAAGATAGACCACGTGCACAATAGTGTGTGTATGCAAATACACGAGAGGGCTTTAAAGCAATTGTGGAACAATGGAATTAAAGGGTAAGTGTGCAACTTAAGCATCATTAATATTGTCAAGTATTCCTTTTATCCCTTTGTTCCTTTGTCCTTTGTCATGGAGCCTTCGCCAAGTGAGCAGGCTCTGCTCGGCCCCCCTTCTTAGCGTGTCCATCCAGATGACTGGCAAGTCAGCAGAGGTGGGACAGCAAACACCCAATAGGCCCTGGGGTCATGGAAGTGGCTTTCCTAGGGCTCCCATCATAGCTCGATGTCCACCCTAACTGCCCTCTTCGAGTGCCATCCCCGATACAAGGGCTACCTGTGAAGGTAAAATGCATTCTTCTAGCCCAGACCTCTGGGGGAACCCTAGCAGCAGGGAGATGCTGCCCTTCCCATCCACCATCTCAACCTTCCCCCAGAGGCTCAGGGCCCCATTTTCGGGGTCACCAGTCCCCGTGATGAAGGCAGTAAAGAAGGTGCTTTCAAGCACTGAGGAACTGGGAAGTGACCCTTTTGAAGGATGGAAAATCCCACCTCTTGGTCAGGGGGCTGGGAAATCACCTGGTTCCCACATTCTTCTGAGACAAGGGCCGGGCTCGGCCTGTGGTCAGCAGGGTCCCCAGCCTGAGTCTACGGAAAGGGCCACCACGGAAAGCAGCTTGAAACAAACATCCTGGCGCTGGCCCGCCAGCCTGCACCTGGAAACACTGTGAGGTCTTTCGGATTCGAGAGGAGCAAGCTGAAGGTCAGGAGTGGGGGTGTCCCCCTGGTGGAAGCAGGGGCATGTGGCTGTCCCTTGGCGTGTCTCTGGAATCTCAAACACAGTTAGGCCAGCCAATTCACTCCCTCCAAGCAGTCCCCTGTGCCAGTCTCCTGATCCCAGGGAAGAACCCCATCACTGCCCAAACATGGGAATCCTCTTGGGACCCTGCCTCCCACCTGAACTCCCTAAGTGGCGCCAACGCATTCAGAGAGAGCCAGCTGGACTTCACAAGGTGAAGTCGGTCAAGGCAATTGCCCGGTCTTGCTCCCTCTTTGTGGCCATTGGTCTGTTTGGGTCACTGTGTATTGTCCTCTAACCTCCTTTTCCAGCACATCAGGTAGATCTTCTACTGTGAGCCACACAGTCCCCGTGGGCTGATTTTCAGAAGGAGAAAGCCAGGTCTTTCTTCCTCATCTAGAACCCCAGCCAGACTGAATCAGGAACTACATTTTGAACGAGTCCTTTGGGGGCTCTTTGAGCATGCCAGGTGATCTTGAGACCCCAGTTGCAGAGATCTGGGGTGGGAATGCAGAGTCTCTGCAGGGAGTGTTGCAGCCCCTAGGAACGGGTTCAGAGCTCTACCTCTGGGGCTGGGGGTGAAGTGACCAGAGCCAGGAATCAGGTGAGACCAAGGAGGAGGTATAATACATGGAAAACGTTTCTTCCTCCAGCCTTCCAACCTCCTTCCGGTGCTTGCCATTGGCCAAACCTAAGGCAGGGCCCATGTGGCAAGGGAATTTGGGAAGTGTAATTTGTTGCTGTCTATCTACTTGAAGTGGGGGACGGGGCCAGGGGGCCAGGGAAGGTTAGCCAGAAGTGGAGCTGAGAACTGGCAGATAAGAGGCTTAGGGGGTAGGGAGAAACTTTCTTGGGCACCTGCCCTTTCCCAACCTCTGCATGAAATCCCAGCACCGCTTGGAGCTTTTCTAGCCCCTCTCAGCACTGAGCAGTCCTCTGGGAGACAGAGAGGGCAGGTGATTGAGGTGAAGCAGGGTCCCATGGCAGTGACAGTGGTTGCCTAACCTCACGTGAAGACCTTCAGGAGGTGAGCCCTGGATCCTTCTCACTGGAGCCTGCTGGCTGATTTTCTGGATCCTCTGATCACAGCACCCTGGGATCTTCCATGTCTGAGCTTCTCACTGCCTACAACTGACCACCTCCTTCTGGTGGCCTCCATCCAAGGCAGGGAGTCTTCTGGCTTCTACGAATGCCCCTGACTCCAACAGGAAGTCTTTGCGTTAGCATCTCTTTCAAGGTGGCCCAATCCCTTTGCCCTGCTCCCAGAAGCAGCACAGCTTGTGTCCTGCGCACGGCCACCCTCCAGCTCTGCTATGTCAGCCCCAGGGGCCTGTGGCCCCTGGTCTGCAAAGCTTTCTGGAGCACCTTGTGTATCCTGGGGACAGAGCAGGGAACAAAGCAAATGTGACCCAAACTTGCAGTGATTCCAGGAAAAAGATCAGCAGGATTTGCAAGGATCACAGGACCCAAACAAGGCAATCAAAGAAGGGGACTTCACAGGAAACAATTGGTAGCTAGTTTCTCCAAGGGTTATCAGACCAGCCTTTCCTGAGGCCGCAGGCGGCATTCTTCATCTGAAAGGCCTCGCTTGCCACCTTCCGGAGTTAGAGCATCCTACCGATTAAGTTTCAAAGGAATGTTTATTGCAAGGGAAGGTGCTATCACATTTTTAATTCTCCATCCCACCCCCCCACCCCCCAGGCTCAAAGCTGAGTATACTCCATTTTAATAATAGTTAAGTCCTATGACAATGATATCAATAATTTCCCTCCAACACCCACCACCCCTACCAACTATATTTTTCAGTTTATCCATATTCCTTTTACCTTTTCCTTGGCTAGTATCACTGGTATCTTTGCTTGTCCTTGAAAGTTAAAACCATTGCAGATTACAGCAAACCTGATGATCTTGCTCCACGGCCTGGCTCCTCTTGAATGGAGAGAGAAGAGGAGAAGCAGCAAGAGCCTTCATGGGTTGAGATCAGGCATTACCAGTAGCCCAGCTTGTATTTCAAAAGCAAACCCTTGGACACATTCCCAGCAGAGAAGTCTTCAGCGGTTTAGAGAAGAACAACTGTTTCACACACATCACCCTGGTGTTTGAATTTCCAGAAGACATCCCTGCAGTACTTCGGCACACACTCATTGCTGCGGTGGTCCTCGTCCCCGTCCATGCTCACAACAGGAGGGTCCTCACACTCTGACTGAGCTTCCCCCCTCGAGGCTGGGGTGAGAGCATTGCAGATGTGTTCACCAGTCCATCATCCATCAGAGAAGGAGACCCGCCCTCAGGAACTACATCTGTGAGCCTCTCACAGATTGCCGCAGGAGGAATGGTCTCTACTATATGGGCCTCAGCCCTACCCTGTCCACAGACAGTTGGTGGAGCTACGGCAGTTTGCGTTGTCAGCGCGGGCTGCGGCATAATCCTGATCTGCAGAGGAGGTGGCTGCTGCTGGTAACTGATTCGAACTTTGGCGGTGGAGGCTGTTGCATGCCCTGGAGAGGGGGAGGCTGTTGCAGACTGCTCATTTGCTGCTGAGTTAGGGGCTGAGGCATCTGTAGGAATGGAGGAGGCGGTCGTCAGGGTGGAGATTGCTGCCTGCAACGCCGAGACCGAGGGACAATCTGGGCTTGTTGACTGGGCTGGGTAGTGGCTGTACTAACTGCAACCCCCGGGAGGTCACCTCTGTGGCTGTAGCCACCCCTTCTTGAGACATGGTAATAGAAGAGGGCCACATGTGATTGGTAATGATCAATTTGGTGATATCAGGCTGGCCCCTTGGCCCTGAAGGTGCCTGGTTCGCAACCTACAATGAAAACGTGGAGGTGACGAAGATGGAGGGGGACAGGGCAGGAGGCTCGGTTGGGGTTGGTGCTGGAGAGGCTGGGTCAATGGTAGCCATGGGAGACGGAGAGGGAGCCTGTGCTGGTGGCACTGGGTCTAGTGCGACTGTCTCCACAGTGGTCTGACATTCTTGGTTGTCTTTCTAAGCAGCCAGAGCCTTCAGATGCTTTTTTCTGGGCAACCTCAGTTTTCCGCTTATAAACCTGTTTGTACTCTTCTCCGAGACTGTCCCACAGAGAGGCCACACTTTCTGAGACCTCCCCAAAAGCGGTGTTGGGATTCTGTCCCTTGATGGCAGCCTGTGTACCACGGAAAAATAAAGCCTATGCCAAAACTGGTTTTTTAGGTCCATTGAGATCTTCCTTTCGTCTTTTCTTTGGAGCTTTCTGCTTTTTCCCTGTTGCCACCACAACTGTCTTCGGGCAATGAAGTTGCCTCCAGAAATTCTCGACGCCATCCTCTTGAAGTGAACTAGTAGGTGGAGGGGTGGTTGAAAGATGATCTTCAGGAGGCTGGGCAGGTGGCAGGATGGTGCCACCCCCTAAACTCAAGCCACGCTGAGCAGTCAGCTCTGACTGATCAATGGTGCTCAGCTGGCTATGCCCCATCAAGCCAGATGCCATGTGTGTCATGGGTACATCAGTTGTAACAGATGAATTGGCAGTATACTATGTTTCTATCGAATGGCTCAAGTCCGTGCTTAAGCCCCCACTCAGGACTCCCCTCACTCCTCACCCCCGCCCTGATCCATCAAGCCATGGGTCATGTCCATGGGCATGTCCAATGTCTGGATCCCATGCGGGCTAAAAAGCTGCCATTCTATGAGGAGGAAGGGTCTGCTAGGTCATCAAAGTGGCCAACCACATCCGAGACAGCCAGTGAGGGATCAGAGTCCACGGAAATCGGTGGGACTTCAAATCCCTCATCCCCCAAGCTTGGTGCATGGAATGTCTCCGCCCCTGACAGGAAGGGGTGTGGGGGTCCTGAGATCGTCAAGTAATTGTCACTTCCCCCGGGAAACTCCATCATCACACAACTGCTCCCACCGTCTCAGTTTCCTCGTCGCTGCCACCGCCCCCAGCAAATCTTGTTTTCTTTTAATCAATCATCTTATTGGGGGCTCTTCCTTATGGCAGCAACAACCCATACATCCTTTGTATCGAGCAGACCCGTACATATGTTGCCATCAACAATTTCAAAGCATGATCTTTCTTCTCGAGCCCTTTGCTGTCAGCTCCTCGTTAGCCCCTCCCTTGCCCACCATGGCAACCCTCGCAAACCCTGAAGATATTATGAAAGGGCCCAGCAGTCACATGACAGTTCACAAGCCCTTCCCGGTCCCCACCTAGCCGACAGTGACAGCTGGCCTCCTCAAGATGTCTCACAGAAGCCTTCCCCACTCTCATCATCATTCCGCTGGTGGCACTTGGGGAAGCCCGGGCTCCTTTTAGACGTGACCATGGATTTCTGTCCCCAGAGCTTAGTAACCGGGGATTCCTTTGTTCACTCGCCCTCTCTCTGACTTTCTTCACCTTCCGTCCTTCTGTCCCTCCCTCCCTCTCCCTGTCCCTTCTCGCTTTTGGCTCTTCTTACTTTCCTCTTTCAAACTTCCCTCACCCTGCCCCCTTGACTCTCCTCCCATTCTGAACACCTGGGCAGGTTGTTTACGCTAATAAAACCTGGTCATTAAAACCCACGCTCTGGGTCCACTTTCTTTGATTCCCGTTCTAACAATTATGTATTGTTACTATCCATTCTATGTATGCATACATATACATCGTTCTACATATACATACATACACATCGCCCACCCTATCCCTACAGCTCCTGTCCCGGTGTTCATCCCCCTATAGGTGGTTTTTCTGCCTCACTGTTATCCCCCGCCTCTCTTCTTTCTTTCTTTCTTTGAACTATAATGACCACATCACACAATCCAATAGTTTGATCATATCAGGAAGGGCATGGATTTCTATGAGGCTAAATCTTTTTGTTTTATTTTGTTTTGGCATCACTGCCCTGGTGAGAGTAGGAAGCCCAGCCTTGCTCCCGGAGAGCTGCTGCTGGATTTGAACCATCAACCCTGTGGACTGCAGTCCCGCACACAACCACTACGCCACCGGGGCTCAGCGAGACTAAATCTTGCATTTCCAATGTCTAATGAGCCAAAGCCAGCATTCTAACTAATAGCAGCCATCCCCTTCACCCCTCTCTCACAACCTCAGTGTCTTACTTGGAAAGGCTGGAGGTGGGCACTGGCACTAGAGGGGGCCCAGCTGCATCCATGACGATGACCCATGGTTCAGGAGGACCGCTTTGGGCACCCCCCCACACTGCAACTGCCACGAGGGACTCTGGGAAAACAGAATCAGCAGAGATGTCCCACCGTCTGAGTCACCCCCTCTCCTACCCTACAGCCTCACCTGGCTCTGGCCTTGACCATTTCAGTGCCCCCAGTGGTTTCCCAAATGGCCTCCTGACCTTCAAGCTCCGGCTCTCTTGTCTGCACTGCAGTGAGTACATAGTCATGCTGTTGCCTCATCCAGGAGTGCCCAGCTGGGGTGATGTGGCCCCCGGGGAGGACAATTGCCTGTGTCTGGAGGTCCTTTGGGATGTCGGACAGCTACAGTGCCCAGTCTGTGGTAGAGGATGAGGATGATGCTAGCCATCTTAACATGCACAGGATAAAACTGCCCTTGCTGCCAAACTTGAGGAACCCCTTCCCTAGCTCCTCACAGCCTTCAGAATGGGGCTCAGTCTCCCTCCCAGACGCTGGCCTTTGCCACTGGGCCCCGCCGGCCTCCCAGCCAGACCTCCTGTACCCAACCTCCAGCTCTGTCCTCTAACCACCCTAGGCTGCCAGAGTAGCCCTCCTCATGCCATTGTCTATGAGGGGCCCTCTGCTGGGAATGCCTTCCTCCCTCTGTTGGCTTGGCGATCAGCCAACGCCTAGCTGACAGTGCCACCCACCAGGGCACCTGAGGGGATCTCCAGATGGCCTCAACAAGGACCCAGGGTACAAGGGAGGCAGTGACAGGTGAAGGTCCTCTGAGACAATGAATGAATGGTCGGTCAGTGGGCGTGAGGGTTGGGACTCAGGAATCCAGGCCAGGCCAAGACCCCCTGGTCCTGCCTGTCCTGGGTCCCACAGTATGGAACTATTAATGGACAAAAGCAGGCTTCCGGGGGTGGGGGGGCATGCATATACCTGCCCCAGAGAAGAAAGCCCGAAGAGCACCCACCACCCTCCCACATGCCCCAAGCAGCTGACGGTGGCTCAGTGGGCAGGGTGGACAAGACATCCAGTCTGTCCACCGACACCCTTCAGACATGCCCCATGTGCCTGCGTGCCACCTAGCAAAGTCCTCAGGTGATGCCAACAGTGTGTGCTCACTAGTCACCTACAGGCTGGCAGCTGGAACCTACCAGGCCGGAAACCCAGAGAAAAGGCCTGACAACTTCCATCCGTAAAGATGCAGCCACAAAGCCCAGGGGAGCAGTGCTCCCCTGCAGCACGAGAGGGCCCCTGAGTCAGAACTCAGCCAACACCAGCGGGGTTTTTGAGGTTTTGAAAATTGGGTGTGGCTTTCTAGTGGACATTTAAAAAAGGGCTTCCGTCCTCAGTGAGTGCCACAATCTTCTGGACGGCTTGTTAAGAATGCAGAGACCTAAACCCAAGCTTATGTCTGTGGCAGGTCTGACTACTGGCCTTAAAAGGCAAAAGGACCCCCCCATGGGACTGTGATGGAGAGGTGTCGGCTGCAGACAAGACTGCTCTTCCCCCACTGTCCTGCTTACCTCAGCACCCTTGTGCCCTGGGCCAGCCCCTTCATGACTCATGTTCCCAAATCACGAACAGGAAGTGACACTTGGTGTTGACCACAGACCTGCATCTTCAGTCTTCCCTTCCTCAGGCCCACAGCTCATGCTGAGCTGAAACGGGGCAGAGGGGACTGGGGGCTCAAGCTGGGTGAGGACCTGTGCCGAGCTCCTACCCCCAACTCCTTTCAAAGATGAGGATGGCCAAACCCAGGACGCCAAAAGCATCTCCGGACATCCTTCCAACACCCCCACGTACCCCCACGCCACAAAAACTCCCCTCTCTCTCTTCTGAATGTATTTTCCCAAAAAAACTGGTCCCAAGCCTTCTGGAGAAAACCCTCCCTGGTTAGACCCAGCAAATCAGGTTCACTGGGCTTGGTCTCCCCCTGGGCCCTCTCTGGGTTTCAGCCCCCTCACGGTCACAGGCAGAGCCGCTTTGGTCTGGGAAAGTAGGCTGGCTTCATCCTCAATGCTAGTGTCACTTGATGGGGGCTGTCGGGGACTCAGTGTTCAGAAAGATGCTGAGCCTGCATGAGGGCTGGTCATGAAAGTATGTTCTCCATCCGCCGGGTACCTCCTGGGCTCGGGGAGCAGGGACGAGCCCCAGGGGGCCTTCTTGCCCAGATGATGTCTCTGACTTTGTGAGCAGGGGGTAGGAAGCAGAGCTGGCTGAATCCCCAATCTCAACCTTTGGCGGGACACTGAAAGGGACACAGGGTGTGTCTGCCCTGCACAGGTGACCCTGTTAGGGACTTTCACACTTGTACTTGCACTCTGTGTGGGCCCTTTAGCTGAAGGACGGGCAGTTCTCTTTTTCATCAAGCTATAGATCTTCCTTGGACTACATTTTAAAAATTTATTTTTAAATCATATTATTGGGAGCTCATACAACTTTTACCATGATCAACACATGTATCCATTGTCTGCAGACCACATTTGTACATTTGTTGCCATCATCATTCTCGAAACATCTTCCTTCTGCTTAGACCCTTGGTATCAGCTCCCCATATTTCCCTTCCCTCCCCATGCCCCTTCCTTCATGAACCCTTAATAATTTTAAATTATCATTCTTTTGTCACATCATATACTCTCCGATGTGTCCCTTCACTCACTTCCCTGTTGTCCATAACCCAGGGAGGAGGTTATATGTAGAACCCTGAAATTGGTTTCCCCTTTCTACTCCACCTTCCCTCCACCTTCCCAGTATCACCACTCCCACCACTGGTCCTGAAGGGATCATTTGTCCTGAATTCCCCATGTTTCCAGATTCAGTGTCCATCCCCTGGTCCAGATGGATTTGTCAGGTAGAATTGGGATCATGAGAGCGGGTGGGAGGAAGCATTTAAAAACTAGAGGAAAGTTGTATGTTTCATCGTTGCTACACTGCACCCTGACTGGCTCTTATCTCCCTGCCACCCTTCTGTAAGGGGATGTCCCTACAGATGGGCTTTGCATCCCCAATCTGTACTCCCCCTCATTTATAATGATATAATTCTTGGGACTGTATTTTATGCCCACCTGTCATCGAAGTTTACATTATCTTTGCTTGGACTTGTTTTTAGAAAAAGAAAGAGTGGAACAACTGAGAAACAGCCACAATCCCCCCACCCAGAGTTAGCCAGAGTTCCCACTGGTTTCCCTGGTTCCCACCTGCCTCATGTCATACCTCTGGCTTCCTGGCGATTCCTGGAAAAGGCACAGCCTGACCCCATCTCATAGCCTTTGCACATGCAGTGCCCTCAACCTGGCTCACCCTGCCTCCAGCTATCAGTACCCTCCATCAGCCCAGACTCTGCTCCCACAAGCTTCCCGCCTGAAGCAGCTGCTTGGCTGTCCTTCTTGGTAGTCCTGACAGCGTCTCTGTTTGTTGTTGTCTCTCCCAACAACAGAGGTCCTGTCTGGTCTGCTAGTCCCCAGCCCCTGGAGGCCGGCACACACAGCAAAAGATGGTGGGCTCTCAGCAAACATGGGTCGAAATGTGTCTGTTTCCAATCCTTTTCTTTTATGAGTATAGTAAAAATCCAAGTCCCCCTTTTCCCTCCACCCCCAGTTCTAGTCCCTTCTCTCTCCCTAAAGGCGCCTGAGTTACGCTGCTTCTCTCTCTGTTTTCTGCCTCCATATGTTAGCACCCACGATCAACATTGAGTGCTGGTTGATGTGCACGATTCAGACAAACATGACCGCTCATCTCACAGCAGAGCACCAGGTGCCCTGTTCCACCCTGGCCTTTCCCCCTCCACTCTGTTTCTGAGAACTTTCCGTGTTGATGAAGTCAGGCCCAGCTCTCCTGATAGACGGCTAGGGTGTCTGTGTGGGGTGATGGGTGGTTCAGGGGTAGCATTCTTGCCGTTGATGCAGCAGAAGACCCAGGTCCAATTCCTAGTCGATGTGCCTCACGCACAGCCCACACCAGGCTGCCAGAGGAAGCTTCGGCCGGGCTTCCAGACTAAGATGGACTAGCAAGAAGGCAATCTACTTCCTAAATGCAGTCCAGGAAACTCTACGCACCACAAGGATCTGCTCTCCATCCACACAGGGGGGTGGCACAAGGCTCTGTGAACATGGAGTTGCCATCATGAGTTGGGGCTGTCTGGAGGGCAGCCAGCTCCCGACAGACAAGGCGTCTGCACTCTGGCGACGTCCCACACGCTGTGACCTACGTTCTCGCACCTCTGTCTCCTAAAGGGTGGGGGTTGAGCATCTCTCTAGGGCGTAAACCTAGAAAGTAGAACGGCCTGCAGCGGTGGGTTTGCACGTTTTCATTTTCACTAGGTCCTGCCGAATTCCTCCCTGAAGGGGCTGTGCCCGCCAGCAGCTCCTGGGGCTCCCAGGCTCCTTCCAGCCCCTTCCATCTTCCAAGTGCTTCCATTCACTTGCTTGCAGCCGCACCCCTCTACAGCCCCCTCCCCCCGCCTCCGGGCCATGGCTCCCTAGAACAAGAAAATCTCCAAGACTCGCTCACCCTGGCTGCCTTCCCATCAGCCTCTCTGCAGACACTGTGCCCTGGTCTGTTTCCCTGCCCGCCCTGGGTCCCCTCCAAGCACTCCACCCTCTCCCAAAGGGGACCGCTCTGGCCTGAGCAGGGGCAAGTCTCCGCTGGAGGAGTCGTCCTCCAACAGGGCACCTGCCGTGGTATTTTCCACTGGGATGAAAACCCACGAAAGGAAACAGACGCCATCGCAACCATTTCTGAGTGTGCAGCTCGGCGCCCTCCCTCTCCGCACCCCCCCCCCCCCCCCCCCCCCCCCCCCCCCCCCCGTTGTATCATTTTGTGGCCGGTGCAAGTGGAACCTTTTTTGCATCACTTCTACCTCCCGCTCGCCTGTTGTTTTTGGACAGAGGGGTGAGTGAATCACGCCCTTCACTCCTCGCCGTGCCAGGCTCCCCTTTCACGCTCTCATTTCCCCCCAGTCCCGGCTCTCACGCCTCCCACGGAGTCCACCAACCCCCTCCGTGGAGGTGTCCTGGTAAAACACGTGGTGGTGATGGTGCTGTCTGTGGCAGCCTGGGCGTCTTTGGCGTGCAAGTCCTAAATGCTGAGTGTGTATGGACCGATTCCAGCAGCCACTGGTGGCTGTAACAGAGGGCTCCAGGGTTCCCATTTCTCCACAGTCTGCCCTGAACTCACCACTCCCCCCAGCTTGAGACAGGGCCAGAGTGAGAGGTATAAAGTGGAACTCTGCTGCTATTTCATTTGCATTTCTCTGAACCTTCGTGGGTTTGAGCACCTCTTCGTTACTTGTTAGTCACTCGGGTTTTCCCGTCTAGAAGTGAACTAACAGCCTGTTCACATCCTTTGGCCAAATTTCTATTATGTTTCCTGTCTTCTTGCAGTTCTGCAGTAATTCCTTGTACAGTCTAGCTATTCACCCTGTGAGATTTATAGACATTAAAAATAACTCTCCCATTCTGTCATCTCTTTGATAGCCTTGTTATGGCATAATTTTTGTTTTCTAAAAATTACCTCCCTTTTAACATAATCAAATCCACCAATGAATTTTTCTTTTTGCTATGCAGATAATAATTACAAGGTCCTTCCCCGACTGTGTGGATTACAAAAGTAATTTCCTGTATATTCTTTCATGAATGTTATAATTTGACATTTCATAAAGAGGTCTTTAATACATCTGGATGATAAATGGTGTCGGAAGTGTAAGGTAGAGACCAGCTTCATTTTTTTTTTTTTTTTTGCTTAGAGTGAGTCTTCTCTATACACCAGCCAAACAGTCCATATTTTCATTATCATATCATAATTTCACCATCAATTATAATTAAATGAGTCTATCAACAAAATTTTTTTGTTTCATTGGTTGATTTGTTCCTGAACTGGTTCCATACATTTTTTAATTAACATTGTTGGAGAGCTTTGTAGAATATTTTGTTTCTGCTTTGCGCTTTTTTTTTTTGCAAGCTTGCCTTCATGATAGATGGTTCTTTTATTATTCACTATGTAATGTAGAACATGTTTGTCAAGCTTCTTAAATTCCAGTTGTGGTTTTTAATTGAGAATGCCTTGGACTAAAGATTAAATTTGGTGGAAAACTGACATCATCGCAACATTGACACATCCCATCCATGAACATCATGCCCCTTTCATCTGTTCAGTGTTTTTCCTATTTCTCTTACTGGTCTTCACGTTTCTCTATGGACAAGTGAAGAATAACATGGCAAAGAAGGGGATTCGGAATACTTCACTGTGCTCACGTGGGTCCTCTGCATAGACCAAGAGGGAGTCAAAGATGCGTGCTCACCTTGTATCCTTTTATTGTAAGAGGATAAGTCAAAAAGAATGACTCTTGGGTTTCCAGTGTGCACATCACTGTTGATGTTAGAGGCTGTCCAGCCAGTTCCTACTCCTCCTGGCTGTGGACAACAGTGAAGTTCGGCTCCACCCGCACCATCCCCAGCAACTGCTGTCATGGTTGAGTTCATGGTTGCAGCCACTGCGTCCATCGACCTCAGGAGTCTTCCTCTATGTTGCTGACCTGCTTTACCACACATGGTGTCCTTTTTCAGGAACTGGTCTCTCCTGATGCCACGTCCTGAGCACAGGAGGCAAAAGCCCGCAATCCTCGAAACACAGGAATCTTCTGGCTGCTCTTCCAAGACAAAGGTATCTGTCCTCTGGCAGCCCACGGTATTGTCAATATTCCTCACTAGCACCGCCATTCAAATACATTGATTCCTCAGTCTTCTAATTCAAGGTCCAACCTCCATAGGCACAGGAGGCAACTGCAAATACCATGGCTTGGGTCAGGTGCACTTTCATCCTCAAAATAACATCCCTGACCTTTAACACGCTAAAGAGATCTTGGCCAACAGAGTCACTCAATACACGATGCCATTTGATTTCCTGACTGCTGCTGGTTATTGATTGTGGCTCTAAGTAGAGTGAAATCTTTGATAACTTCCATCTTTTCTCCATTTATCGTGATGTTGTCTATTGGTCCAGTTGTGAAGGTTTGGGTTTTCTCTATGTGAAGTTGCAATCCAGACTGAAGTCCTTGATTTTCATCAACAAGTGTTTCTCGTCCTCCTTGATTTCAGCAAGCAAGGTGATGTCCTCTGCATATCTGCAGAGGTCGTTAACAAGCTTCCTCCAATCCTGATGTCGTGCCTTCTTTTGCACATAGCCCAGCATCGAATTACTTACTCAGCATACAGAGGGAAGATGTTTGAGAAAAAGATACAAGAGCTAAAACCCTGATTTCATTATGATACTTTACTCTGCCTCTGTTGAGCTGCCCCTTGAATTTTTCTGCTCAGCTCTTGTACTTCATTATTTCTACCATTTACTTTAGCTCCTCTGTGAACAAGAGCAAGTTTCAGAGGGTAGTCAGACATGCATCTTGTTCTTTTTATTATTTCCTGTCTTTTTAATGACCTTTTGTATTTCTTTATTGATCTTTCCTGATTTTAAACCATGTGGTATCCTGTTGTTCTGCATAAGTACAATGAAATATCCTATAATCCCCTTTCTTCTCAATGATACCCATGGTTTGTTATGGTCTACACCAGGGGTCCTTAAACTACAGCCCATGGGCCACATGTGGCCCACCAAGGACATTTGTGTCCCACTAAGGACATTTATGCGGCCCGCCAAGGACATTTATCCAGCCCGCCTGTTGTTTTTGCCACCGCTGCTATCCTGCTTAGCAGCCAACTCATCCCGGGCCCATAGTGAATTTGTTCATATTTTTTGTTTGTTTGTTTAACTATATAGTCCGGTCCATCAACTGTCTGAGGGACAGTGAACTGTTCCCCTGTTTAAAAAGTTTGAGGGCCCCTGATCTACACCATCAAATATCTTTAAATGGCCAATAAGACACAAACAAACATCTTCCTGGTCTCCTCTACTCTCAGCCAAGATCCATCTGACATCCTTTGCACCACATTCTCTTCTGAATCTGGTTTGAATTTCTGGAAGCTCCCTGACTAGATACAGCTGCAACTGTTCTTGAAATATCTTCGTAAACTTTTACTTGCATGTGAAATCGATGATACTCCATCTCAATCATTAATAGTTTCTGCACCTTCTTGGTCGACCTTTCTTTGGAATGGGTTTAAGTGTGGACCTCTTCCACTTGGCCCGGTTGCTGCCTTTGAAATGTTTGGCACAGGCGAGGGAGTGCTCCAGTCCTTCCCCAGCCTGCCGATTGGTGCGCCATCAATTCCTGGAGACTTGGCTTTGTGTAATGCTTTTTGTGCAGCTGAGCTGTCCTCCTTCAGCATTTTTGGTACTCCATCATGTGCTACCTCTTAAAATGGTTGAATGTCAGCCAGCTCTTTTTGGCCCAGTGATTCTGTGTATCCTTTCCACCTTCCTTTAATATTTCCTGTATCATGCAATCGCATTTTGCCCATAAACCCTTCACCAGTGTTTGAAATTGTGCAATTTTTTCAACTTGATATATGCTGAGCATGTTCTTCCTTTTGAGTTTTTATTTCCAGGGGTTTATATATTTCATTATAATACTTTGCTTTGCCTCTCTTGAGCTGCCCTTAGAACATTTCTGCTCAGCTCTTGTACTTCATCATTTCTTCCATTTACTTTAGCTCCTCTGTGAACAAGAGCAAGTTTCAGAGGGTAGTCAGACATGCATCTTGATCTTTTTATTCTTTCCTGTCTTTTTAATGACCTTTCATAGTCTTCGTGTATGATGCTCTTAGGTCTTCGATCATTAGTGTTCAATGAGTCAAATATATTCTTAAATTGTTCTCTAGAGTCTTTGAAATAGACCCAAGGTCATATTGTGGCTCGCATAAATTTGTTTCCATTTTCTTCAACTTCAACTTAAACATACACGTGAGCTGTGGAGGGTCTGTTCCACAGACAGTCCCTCGTCTCATTTCGGCTACCGATATTGAGTGTCTCCATGGCCTCTTCCCCCAGATGGAGTCCATCTGATTCCTGTGTACTCTCACTCAAACGTCTACACATACAGCCATTGGAGGGGGGCGGAATACTTCCAATAAAGAAGCTGTTATTGTTGCAAATTCGGTCATTTGATCTCTAGCCTTGTTTTTATCACACAGTTTCCAGCCACTGTTCCTTCTTTGTCTCCAACTTTTGCATTCCAATCACTGAGTTATCCATGCATCTTAATTGCATGTTGGATCAATTTTAGTCTGAAGAAGCTGATAGAATTCTTCGATTTCTTCATCACTAGCTTTAGTAATGTGCGTGTGTAAATTAGAAGAATACTATAGTCACTGGATATCCATGAATGCATACAGATATTATCCTATCACAGGCAACACTGTACTTCAAGATTAATCTTAAAATATCCTATTTGATGATGAATCTGATGCCACTCCTCTTGAATTTGTCTTCCTCAGCCTAGAAAACTACTATCTGATTCAAAATGGCCAATACCAATCCATTTCAGCTCACTGATGCCCAAGATATGGATCTCGTTGCATTTCATTTTCAATAACTTCCAATTTCCCTAGATTCATTCGGCATACCTTCCAAGTTTCAATCATTGTGGAGGTTGGACGCTGTTTCTTCTCATTTGAGTCAGGTCTCATCAGCAAACGAAGGAGTCTCAAGAGCTTCATTCCATCTGCGTCCTTGGGGTCCGCTTTGCTTTGAGAAGGAAGCTCTCCTTCAGTCGTATTTTGAGTGTCATCTGCTCCGAGAAGAGCCCTGGTGGTGGCGAGGTTACACATCAGGCTACGATTGGCGAGGTACGAGGTCCGCAGCTCAAAACAACCAGGACTCCAGGGGAGAAAGACGAGACTTTCTATTCTGTGAGCGGTTCTGTCTCAGAGACTCACAAGAGCAGTTTTACCCAGTCCTATGGGCCCGCTAGGAGTTGACAGTGACTCCCTGGCAGTGAGTTCTGCTGTGGGGCTTCTCCTCTGGCACTTATCACACAATGTTCCGCTGCTATCCACGCATCCACGGGCTTATTAAAAAACAAACAAACAAAAACCACGCGTTTAAACACAGCTCTGTGACCAGCGGTTGGCTGCAGGCAAGTTCTCTCCTTACTATACTTTCCTCACTCTCAGTAGAGTACCTTCAGAAATAAGATCCCCGCAAAGCAGTGACTTAGAGGACATTTTTTTCTCTCTCAATACATTCAAGGCAGAGAAATCACCTCAGAAAGTTAGGATGACTGTTTTGGGGAATCCCAAAGGGGTAAACTTGATAGATACTCTTAAGGAACATAAGACAATATGGAGGCTTAACAGGAAGACGGTTTAAGAACATCGAAAACGACACTCATGAGAAAAATGCGAGGAACTGTCTTCAGGAATTCTCTCCATCACAACCGCACACCTGCTCATTCTTTAAGGGGAGCAGGGGTCGTCCGGTGAGAACTGTACTAGGCCCATCCATCCCAGAGTCCTTAGACACCTTTTTGTTCCCCAAAAGAACTTAGCAAGGGGGCACATTTTCAATCCTTCAAGGTTTTTCCATGGTGCCGAGGGAAAAGCACAGAATCCTCAGGGGAAGGGTTGGCTGTCCCTGGTTCTACACGCTCTCCTCCAGCCAGCCTGAACTTCGGACGGATCCCTGTCGCTACTGCTGCAGCTGCTGCTGGGTGACCTTTAGCACCATTTCACTTGCATGTGATGTCAGTGATATTGTCCTATAGTTGGGGATTCTGTTGGGTCACCTTTCTTTGGGATGAGCACAACTATGGATCTCTTCCAGTCTGCTGGCCAGATAGCTGTCTCCCAAAATTCCTGGGATAGACCACTGAGCGCTTCCAGGGCTTCCTCGGCTTTCTGAAATATTTCAGTGAGTAGTCTGTCAATTCTTGGAGCCTTGTTTTTGGCTAATGCATTCAGTGCAGCTTGAACTTCTTCCTTCAGCACCGTGGTTTCTTGTTCATATGCTACCTCCTGAAATGGTGAATGGTCAACCAATTCTTTTCAGCACAATAACTCTGGATAATCTTTCCATCTTCTCTGGATGATAGGCGTCATTTCATATTTTGCCTATAGAGTCTTTCAAAATGAAATGCAGCAGTCAGGAAATCAGTGGGCACATCACACTGGGAAAACCGGATGTAGAGGGCCCTATTAAAGTGTTAAAAAAAAAAAAAAAAAAAGCAAAGATGTCACTTCGAAGACCAGCATGTGCCTGAGCCACGCAGTGGTCTTTTCGATCACCTCTTGTGCTCAGGAAAGCTGGACAATGAGACGGATTGACGGAGAACCCATACATTGGAAGCATGGGGCTGGCAAGGACGATCGACTGCTCCGTGGATTGCCAGAAGAATGAACAAATTTGCTTTGGAAGCACTTCCAGAATATGCTACTGAGGAGCTAGACTGGCAAGACTTCCTCTTACTTATCTTGGACACGCTGCCAAGAGAGACGAGTCCCTGAAGAAGGGCCTGAAAAAGAGAAGGCCAGTGAAAAAGAGAAAGACCCTCCGTGAGGTGGGTTGACACTGTGGTCGAAACAATGCGCTCAAACAGGATTGTGAAGATGGCACAGGGCCAAGCATCACTTTGTTCTGGTGTCGGTAAGGTCGCTATGAATCTGAATCGATTCAAAAACACCCAACAACTCTGTTCTGGTGAGAGGTCGGCGTTCCTCCCTGCATCGTGTACCTTATACCTGGGACCTGACTTGATACGTGAGCCGAGTGGCAGAGCCTGGTAGTCCAATTTTATAAATGCCTTGAAGCAGCTCCCCTGCACATGCAGCAGAGTGTGGACACCCGGCACAGAACAGAAAAGGGTTTTGTCCATCAACTCTCATTATAAAATCTAGCCAGTCTGTTTCATGAAGGGCTTTCCACAAGGCAGTGGCCGCTTGTTTAGTTTATGCTAAGCACTCACTGACCAGGCTCATCTCCCCCCACCACCCATGGCCCAGCTCTTCACGCAGGCCCAGCCAGGAGGCAAAGGACACTCCTGTCACAATCCTCAACCTGAGCTCACCTTGCCTTCCTAAAGACCTCTTTTAAATTAGCCCCCACCAGCATTCCCCATCCTGACCCTTAGAGACAATTAATTTCCCACCCTTAACCTTCATGGCTCAGTTCCAGCCCCACCTCCTCCTTGAAGCCCTCCAAGATCTCACCTTTGCCCTTTGTGCAGGCTGTCTGGCACTAGAAGAACCCTGGAATAGGCCCATGCAGAAGTTCTTGTAGGCATTCCTGCCGGTGAATTCAATCTTAAAGGGAGATGGAACATAGTTTTCTCAGGGTGTCTCGATTTGGATCCCAACTCTGCCACTCTTGGCTGTGTGACCTTGGGCAGCCATTACACCTCTCTCAGCCTAAGTTTCTTAACCTGTGAAAAGGCCATAAAATTGTACCTGCTCCATATCTTGGGCATTCGAGAGCTGAAATGGCTTGGTATTGGCCATTTTGAATCGGACAATCAGACTTGTGATGAGCATGGAATGAGATGATACAGGGAAAGCACTTGGCACATGTAATTGCTCACTATGAGATGGCTAGTTGAATGGAACCGTCCCTTATGCACACGGTTTGCCGGTAACTGAAAGGTTGGTGGTTCAAGCCCACCCAGAATTGGCTGACTGCTTCCATAAAGATGGGATGGCCAAGGAAAGCCTGCAAAGTGCAGTTCTGTACTGCACCCCTTGGGGTCGCCAAGACTCAGAATCAACATGACAGCCACAGGGGCCCCGGTTTTATACACTGACCCCAGAGCACCCTCCCTGCTGAGAGAGGAGGTGAAGGCCTCCTCACTAACGTGGCTGACCCCTGAGGTATGTCCTCAGAACTGAAAATCCGATCACTCACATATATCGTCTACAACCGGAAACAAACCCTGAACCAAACCAATGATTCTAACTGGAGAGATTATAACTTCTCGCTACCCTAAATGAGGTTTCAAAGGCTGTAACTCTTTACAGGAGCAGCCTCATCTTCTTCCCTTGGAGCAGATGGTGGGATCAAACTGTTGACCATGCGGTTAGCAGCTGAACTCTTCTGTCATCAGGGTTCCTACAACAGGCTAAGGCAACACAGTTGTTCAGGAAAATCAGGTCTCTTAGGTACCCTGGAAGCAAGAAACAAGGGACCTTCATGCCGCTGAAGCAAACCCCCATGGACAGGGTTCCATGTAGGTCAATCTCATGGTCAAAGCCATGGACTTCCTTTCTGCTAATGGGGTGGAAATAATCTTCACAGCAAGAGAAGGCTATGGATCAATCGCCACAAGACCATAGCTACACAGTGGGACGTTATCTCACCCATAAATCACTGAGGGTGAATTTCTAAACTATTGAAAAAGAAGGAATGGAAGTGCTTAAAGGGGATTATCATGGAGGGAGGTTCTAGATAATCTCAGTTATTCTCCATAGGCTTTTTCCTCCTGTTT
>PVJH01017906.1:0-46556 GCA_004026705.1 Nesogale talazaci
TTTTTAGCAACAGTACAACAGACAAAGGGCTTATAACAAAAATCTACAATATCCTCATCTCAAACAAGGAGATGAAAACAGATAACCATATGAAGAAATGAGAAAAAGAACTGAAAAGAAGTTTCACTAGAGAGGAGGTCCTTATGGCCAATGAACATATGAGAAAATGCTCCCACTCACTAGCCATCAGAGAAATGCAAATCAAAACAACGATAAGATATTATCTAACCCAGATCAGAAAATCAGAGTGCAACAAATGTTGGAGGGGATGTGGTGAAATAGGAACACTTCTACATTGTTGGTGGTCGTGTAGATATGTACAGCCACTGTAGAAAGCAGTCTGGAGATATTTAATGAAAATGGAAGTTGAACTACCCTACGATCCAGCTATATCACTATTGGGCATATACCTAGAAGAGGCAAGAAATAAACCACAGCCAGCGGTATGCACGCCAATGTTTATTGCAGCACAATTCATAATCACAAAGACATGGAAGCAAGCTAAATTTCCATCAGTAGACGAATGGATTAGCAAACTCTGGCACATACACACAATGGAATACTATGCCTCACTCTAAAGCTCGGATGAACACATGAAACACATCTCTGCGTGGGAAGAACTGGAGGAAATTATGCTAAGCGAAGTTAGTCAATCACAAAAGGAGAAATACTGCATGAGCCCCCTGAGGTAAGTAGAAACAGTATGGTGAGTATAAAAGAGAAAACTTCTGTACCATAACAGTTGGTCCAAGAAGTAGGGTAAGGGGAAGAGAGAGGACCAAACCCAGGGAGGTACACGTTGGATGCAACACAATAATGGGAGAAAGATGAGGGGGTAAAGGGGATTGGGAGATAAAAGGGAGTTCAAAAAGGAAAGCAGAGCAGAGGGAAAAGGGCATTAATCTACCCGGGGTGGGGGGGGGGGGGGAGAGTACTGGTCTTGTCTCCACAGAAACCGGAGTGGGCAAGCAGTTCCTACCACAAAACACCCAACATGTAGGACAGTGTGGATGCATGGAAGGTTCTCTATTACATCTTACCTCAGTGCAAGAATGATTTATGCAATAATGTAGCATTGAGTTATATTCACCTTCCTGACATGATTGTTGAAAACAAAATGGTGTATAAGTAAGTGCGGTGAAGAAAGCTGAGGGTGCCTGTCTATAAAAAGATACAGTTTCTGGAGTTTTAAAGACTTGCAGTTAACAAGTGGCCATGTAGTAGGGAATCATCAAAGCCATATGGAAGAATCATTAGAAGTATTTTATTTTTCTCATTAGAAGTATTTTTACAAATCTATGACATAATTATAAATTAATGATTTGGGCTGAATTTTCTGCCTGTAACTGGTAATGTAAATAGATAATTGGAAATGTTTCAAGACTTTCAAATGTTACTGAGATAAACCAAGATTGCTATGTCCAATTTTTGAATTGTTTCCAGAATATCACCAACCTATAAATGCATTATCTTTAAAACATGCCTGTATTTGTTTATAATTTAAGACATATTCCATTTAATAATGTTATGAATATTTTTAGGTTGACTGGCTAGATTTACAAAATGCCTTTTAAAATTGAGAACATTCATATTAGCAATAAAAAGTAGAGTGAAAAATATTAAGACTGGTGACATAATGAGTTACACATTGGGCTGCTCACAGCAACATTAGCTTTCCAAATTGCCAACTGCTTGGGGCAAAGAAAGATGAGGCTTCTGCTATCATAAAGGTCCACAGCCTGGGCAAACGACTGGAGTGGTTCTGCTCTGTACCACAGGAACAAAGTCAGAATCCTCCATGAGGCTTCCAGTTTGGTGAAGACAATGTGTGATCTTGCAACTATAAACTGAGTCTAATGTAGAGTTCACTTTTTTTGCTTGTTTTCTTTTTAAATATAGGCTAGACTTTCTTTGTGATTCTGTCATCAAATTTCTCCCATTCCATGTTCCCAGAAGTAAATAAATTTTGTCTGATTTTTGTCTTGCTCTTAATTCATAATACAGGTATTGATGGCAGAAGCTAATAATCAGTTTCACAGTCTTAAATGAGTAAGGGTTATGTATGAGACTTATGGGTGCCTCTGAGGTGCACTTCTATAATTAAAACAGAATCAATCTATATTTACAAAATATGTAGTAATATATTTTACCAAAATAAAGAAGAATTACAGAAACACTTAAAATAATATGCTTCTCTTTTTACAAGATAGACTTTTGGCTAGGGAACTATAAAAATGTTTTTTAAATGGAGACAAATTCCAGAAAAGAAATTCTGTCTGTTTTTATAAAATATTCTTGCTAATATTTAAGTATGTGAAAACTTGCTCCTAAATTATGAAAGGAAAATTGCTCTTTTCAAATCTCCATTTTAGATGGTTTAAATCTTTGGAATTCATTGTAAAACACTATGCTTAATTTTGAGGGCAAATTTGTGAGTTCACAGTGATGTCAGAAAGATAGCACTCCAAAATGCAAAACAGGTTATAAGAATTGGATCATTTGACATATCATGAATCATTTCAAAGTTTCTCACAAGGATGCTGTTTTCAATAGCCAAAAGACACATTCTGGGTGTTTGTTAAGTGCACACAAAAAACTAGGGTGAAAAAGTAGGGAAGCAATCACTGGAAGTCATGTGGTAAAAATCTAATGAATGATATATATTACCTTTGATTTTTGTTAAGAAATGCCATGCAATTGCAAGACGGGCAAGCACAGTATCTAATAGCAAATATTTTATAGAAGGTCACTAGATTGATTCAGCTTCTTTTATAATCCAAAATAGAAACATTCCAAATTCAATTGGTTGGTCTGGTGTATTTAGATTCCTTGTTTAATGAAGCCTGAAGAGTCCAAATAATCGCGTTATGATGAGTTAACACTATAGCTTTGATTGCTCACCATCCAAATAGCAAAATTCTTAATATCATTTTATGGGACTTAAAAGACATTAAACTAAAAATGATTGCTGCTCTATAAAATGCTAGAACAGTTTTCCATACAGTGTATGTATGCAAATACAATATACCATCTCAACCTCCAGTGCCCATAGTAAGTTTCCCTTACACCTTAGAGTGAATAATTATTATTGGTTTACAAGCCTTTAAATCTTGCACTGTGTGACTAAGACAGAGCTAAGCTTTCAAAGAAAAAAGAATAAAGCCTTATGTACATACTATCTTGCTCCAAAGCTTCTCCTTTTGACAAGGTATTCTTACTCATTTGAAATTGATAATACATACTGAAGACAATATATATGGACTGAAATTACATAGGAATCTTCTGAATGTCAAATATTTCATATACTGATCATTGCTTCAGAAAAATATTGGGTTAGAGATGAGAGATTAAGAAGTGAAGGGAATTATAATCTAAAAGTACAAACTTCAGTAAATATATACTGTAAGGTCATTTAATTTCTAGCTTTTAAGAGTAGCAGTAAATGTATAAATCATTACTTCATCAATGACTCATGAACCCCCAAATTACAAAACACTCTTAAGGAATTATGAATGTCAGTATAAATACCAAAGAATTTGGGGGGAGGGGTTCTTGTGAATTTCATTTGCTTCTCAAATGAAATTATATATCAATATTTTTTTCTGTTTTTTCTACAATCTAGTTATAAACAGAATTACATAAGGAAAGTTCATGAACTCAATATATAGCTATACGATATATATTTAATTATAAAAAATGTCTTCTCTTCCCCTTACTTCTTGTGATATGCTCAGTAAAGTTCCCTTTATGGCTTTCTCTACTTTGATCTGCTCTTTTTTCATGGATATGATGACAACCATGACAATCATATTTTATAGTCGTATGCTCTTTAATGCACTGACGTGTAAAATAGGTTTACTGTACTCAAAACTGCTCTTTACTGAAGAGACTATGTCACAATTACTTGACTATAATGATAAGCAAAACTCAAAATAGCCATACTTTAGATACACATCATAAATTGGGGTACATATCTGTACTACCCAACTTTGCCAAACTACTTTCTACCTTTTGTCCCTGGGATCAATTCTCTGGCCAAATTTCTTTCTTCACTAGTGGAACTTAAATTATATTTTTCTAGTGAGGCTTCTTTATTATGTCATGGCTATTATTCTTAATAGGGAATTATATTAATTCTGGAGGTAAATGAAATGAAAAAGTGCAATTTTCTTTCTTGCAAATCATCTCTTTTCTGAAACTTAAAGTGAACATTGTTCTTTATTTAAATTCAATTACACACGATTGGATTGAATGTCTCTAGAATGTGAAACTAGTAAATAATCTAGAATACACATACATGTTAATGTTTAGAAATCTCTACATGAAACAAAATAGAGAAAGAGCTGTGGCAGTCATGTTCTTGATGTCAATTTCATGATTGGGATGTAGGGGTGGAGTCCAGCCTGTCAATCTGGAGATAGCCAATGAGTAGCCAATGAGACCTCTGTGTGGGCATGGCTTTCTCCTGAGATTTCTGGGGACTCTCATGCCATATCTTTGGTGGAGATGAGAGACAATTTTCCTAGTTGTTGGGAGTTGCCTGACTGACAAGACAAAATGGCAGCATCTGAGGAACTGGAGGAGCTGGAGGAGAAGTGACACAGCCTTACCTGATGGAACCAGAACTCTGAAGTCAGAAAAGTCACAGAGAGACCCCTGCCAGTGCTGAGATGTTCCTATCGCCAATGGATGCAGCTGAGCCCTGTATCCATTGAGCCCAGGGATGGACCCTGATGGACCCTGAGCCCAGGAAACGAGGAGTCATGAAGGGATCCTTGCCAGAGTTGGGACTCTGCACCCACTGACCTGTGACTTTGTGAGTCAGAAGGAGACGTTATAGACTGGTGTCAGGCATTTGAGCTATTATCAGACTTATGACTTTGAACTGGGCTGGGTTGGGATGCTTTCTCAATGTTCCATTTCTCATATATAAACCTTTCCCTTATATCCATATGCGTGTCTATGGATTTGTTTCTCTAGTCTACCTGGACTAACAAAGGGCTCATGGTGAAAAAGTCAAAATTGGTAGACATTATACTAGCGAGCTGATGTTCAAAGCAAGCAGAAGAGAAAATATGTATATGTATTAAATTTTTTGTATCTATTGTATGTGCATATGTATTATATATAGTATTTTATGGGATATTTCAGAACTCTTGAAGTCAGAAGGAAATATGTCAGAATATAGAGAAAAAAAGAATATTTACTAAGGAATTAACTGTCTAGAAGATGGGTTATGCACAACCTTCTCCCAGGCCACTGGAATGGAGGACCTCTATGGTGTATCTGGATCTGCATTTGGGCACCTAGCAAACAAGGTTGTCTCTTCCATGAGAAATTCCCAAATAACTTTCTGATGCCATGGTGGAAGGTTTGAAAATAACCCGGATTTGATGTCCATGGGTCTAAATAGAAAAATAATGTTTGAAAACTGATTGTGGTAGGAAATGTACAATTCTGTGAGCCAACAATGGAATAATTTGACATGTGCATCAATCCCAATTAATTAAAAATAAAATTTAAGGGAGGAAGCAATGAATGCAACAGAGAGTGAGAGATGGATAGAAAGCAAACCCTGGTTAGTTTAGGAATGACATTTCTGAATGTATTTTGATGAAAGATCAAAGTTTTCCCAGGGACCAGGAGTAGATTGAATTCTGTCTAAATGAGAATCCCAATTGATAGAGACATACAAAGCAAAGGTCCCTATCACCGATTCAATTCTCACTTATGACCGAATAGAACTCCCCCAGTGAGTGTCTAACACTAACTGTGTAGGAGTGTAAAGTCTGGTCTTTCTCCCACAGAATACCTGGTAGTTTTCAGCTGCTGACTTCATGGTAAGCAACTCAACACACAAGCACTCTGTCTCCAGGAATCTGAGTAGATAGAGAGGGCCTCACAAGAAAGTGCTGGAAGAGATATTCTAGATTATAAAAGAGACTTTAGTACTCATGCAGAAGGGATTTTCAGAGGACAGGTTGACAGAGTCTCCAAAGAACTATGAAAATTCAAAGGCAGAAAAGTCAAAGGAAGGCTGACATTTAAATTCCTTCCAGGTTCAGAGAACACATATTCTGCTTACAGGAACACAAATCTAATTAAAGTCTTTCCTGTACCTTATAATTTCTCGATTTTCTGATTTTGACTCTATCAGAACTTTAAACTGGTTATCAAAGGAGTACATGGAGATGAGGTGGCATTTTCCTTTTAACCTTATATTGTGAAGTATTTGAAGATTTATAGAGGAAATCATCACTCTGTTTATCAATTCACATGTAATTTATTTTAATTCATTCACTATGTATTATCATTTACACCTCCTCTTCTTGCATTTTGCAATACTATTCCTCCTTCTTTCCTAACTCTCTATCCCTTATCGAGAAGAGCTAGAAGTCCAATGTGCTATCCATTGCGCCACAGAGCCTAGTTACTCTCTATAATTTATTCTTGGGAAAACATTAATTCTTTTGTCTTTAAGTGGTTGATTGTTCTAAGATAAGAATGTGGTACAATGGGAAATAGACCAAAGAACATATACTTATAGGCTTAGTAGTAGGAGAGCAGATGGGCATTGGACCTACACTCAAGTACTTCCTCAGTGCAAGCACACTTTATTCTATTAAACTGGCATTCCATGATCCTCTCCTTCCCAACATGATCACTGAAGACAAATGTGTGCATAAGCAAAGGTGGTGAAGAAAACCGATGGTACCCAGTTATCAAAAGATACAGCATCTGTCGTCTTAAAGGCTTTTAGTAAACAAACTGTCATCTAGCTCAGAAACAACAAAGCCCACATGGATGAAGCACATGAGTTTGTGGGACCATGAGATGTCAAAGGGATCAGTTATCAGGCTTCAAGAAATAAAAATCATAACAGTGTATGCTCACATTCCTGATATGATCACTGACAACAAATGTGTGCATAAGCAAATGTGGTGAAGAAAGCTGATATTGCCTGGCTATCAAAAGATATAGCATCTGGGGTCTTAAAGTCTTAAGTAAACAAGGGGCCATCCAGCTCAGAAGCAACAAAGCCCACATGGAACCCCACCAGTCTGTGACCACAAAGTGTTGAAGGGATCTGGTGGCAGGCATCAAAAAAACCCAAAATTATATCACTGTAAAAAGGGGGATACAGATTGCGGCTCCAAAGCCCATCAATAGGTGAAGCAACATCCTCTTACAGAGCAATTGTAGGGAGGAGATGAACCAGTTAAAGTACAGTGGAGTAACAATGAAATATGCAACTTTTCTCCCGGTTCTACCAGACAAGTCCAGCTAGAACAGGGGATGTACACTGGAGTTGGAAGCATCAGGAAATTAGGATAGATGTTTCTTCAGCACTAGTGATGGGAGTGGTGATACTGGGAGGGTGGAGGGATGGTAGAGTAGAAAGGGGGGATCAATTCCAGGGATCTAAATATAACCTCCTCTCTGGGGCATGGACTACAGGGAAGTGAGTGAAGGGACACATTGGACAGTGTACAATATGAAAAAGCAATAACATTTTGTAAATTATTGAGGGCTAATGGGGGAGGGGGAGGGAGAAGGGGAAGATGGGGAGCTGGTACTGGGGAGCCTAAGTGGGTTTCTTGCTTAGGCAGCCGTGGTCATACCTCCAGGTTTCATCCTTTGCATGTCAGCCTGATAGCAGCCTTCCTGGGTGCTGATAAGGAGAGCGAGGAGCTGAGGGAGCATCAGGATGCAGCAAGATTAAGATGCTTATGTGCACAACGCTCACATCCTGGTGGGGAAGACAGCAAGAAAAGGAAACACATAAGATCACTCATACTTGTAAGTGTTGAGGAGGAGATTAAACAGGGCAATGAGACGCTATGATTGGGGCGTGTGTGCATGTGTGTGCCCAACATAAATGATGAAAGAACTCACTGCCATTGAGCTGCTGCTGACTCACAGTTAGCCTGTAGGGAGGGTAGAACTGCCTCTGTGGGTTTCTGAGCCGGAAACTCTGTATGGGAGTAGGAAGACCCTGCAGAGCAGCTGGTGGTTTAAAACTGTGCACCCCGCAACTAGCAGCTCAACACATGACAGCTATGCCCCCAGAGCTCCTTGTGGCCGACAGGAGAGTCAGAACTGCACTCCAAACTAGATCGCCAAGTCTTCCTTACATGGCACTCAGTCCTCCCCCTTTGCCCTTTATGGTGGAGCACATTGATCGTTTGTACCCCCACCGAGACTCCCAAGTCCAAGAAAGAGATGCAATATTAGGTAGTGCTTAGTGCTCAAGAATGGAGGATGTTTGAGAGTGATGATATCAACAAGTGCGCAAATGTGGCCTGCATTCAATTGATGTATGTATGGATCGTGAGGGAGGTGTATAAGTGCCCGATAAATGATTCATTAAAAAAGTGGAGGGGGAAAAGAAGGACAAAAATAAATTTATTTCTTAACCTGAAAATAAATGGAAGTGGAAAGAGGAGTTTATACCAAGGGCTCAAGTGGAAAATGTTTGGAAATGAATGTGGCAGCATGTGTGCAAATATGCTTGATACAGATGATGTACTGAATGTTATAAGAGCTTCTAAAGCCCCCAATAAAGTTACTTAAAAATAGTGTGTTTAGTTACAGACCTGAAGTGTAACTAAACACCATAAACTTGTTCTCGTATAGGTTCTAGTCCTTTTCCACAATTTTCTCTTACGTTTCTCTGAACATTTTTCTCCTAGCTTTCCCAAAACTTTCTATTGTGTTCCTTATCACAGGAGTAGTTGTGAAAGGGGGGCGCTATCTAATTCTTCTAGTCTCAAGGTAATAGCAGCTGATGTTGGTGTAGTTCATTACTTCAATGGGATAAATATTGCAGTATGTATTTCAATTTGTATTTCTCTCCTTTCCACTGGATGGGAATACACCAATTGTTACACCACACTTGCCTGTTCTCTAGCTTGTAAGACCCAGCTGGATAAATATGATTCCTTTTTTAAAATACTTTCCCTCCAATTTGTCAAGCACATTTGCACATATGCTGCCATCATCATTCGGTTCTCACTTGACTTGAGCCCCTGATATCAGCTCCCCATATCTTCCCACTCTTCCCTGTCCCTTCCCTCCTCTCGCTGGTCTTCCCTCATGAACCATAAATAAGTTATAAACTATTTTTCCATATCTTATATTGTCCTCCATCACTCCTCACCCACCTTTCTGCTTTTCATCCCGCTGGGAGGTGGTTCTAGTTTGATGTCTGTGATTGATTCCCCCTTTCTCCCTCCACCCTCCATTAATCCTCCTGGTATCTCTACTCTCCTGGTTGACCCTGAGAGGTTTATATATTCTGGATTCTCTGTATTGTGGACTCTTATCTGTAGCAGTGTGCATGCTTTGGCCTAATCTGATATGTAAGGAAGGATTGAGGTCATAATAGTGGAGGGAAGGAAGCACCAAAGAACTGGAGAAAAGCTGTGTGTTTCATTAGTGCTATAATTCACCCTTACTGTCTCATCTCTTCCCTATGACTTCTCTGTGAGGGGATGTCCACTTGTCTACAGATAGCATTGGGTCTCCACTCCATGTCACCTTTCCCCCTTCACCTTGGGTATTGTTTTATTTGGGGTCTTAGCCTGATGACTAATCTCGTCAACACCTTATAATTACACAGGGTGGTGTGCTTCTTCCATGTGGACTTTGTTGTCTCTGAGCTAGATGGCTACAAGTTTCTCTTCAAGCCTATAAGACCTCAAATGATATATCTTTTGATAGCCAGATACCATCAGCTTTATTCCCCACATTTGCCACAAAGGATGATTCTTAAAATTATTCTTGTGACTAGGTTATGCCAACTGATGTTGGTATATCCTATGACTATGGTCCTATCTCTTGATGCCAGGGACTCATGCTTTCAAGGTGTTTGGTTATGCCTAAAAATGTGTTTTTTTTAAATAATGTTGCAATCTGCATACATTACCAGATGGCTACTTATATTTCCTGTTGTTAGGTGTGTTGAGTTGCTTCCACCTCATGTACAATAGAACATATTGCTGCAAGTCTGTTCCATCCGAACAATTATTATGCTTGAGCTAATCATTGCAGCCACTAGGCAATATAGCTCAACAAGGACCTCCCTCTTTGGAGCATCTATTCTATGCCAAGTATGATGCCTTCCTCTGTGAACTGCTATCTCCTGATAGCATGTGCAAAGTAATTGAGCCAAAGTCTTGCTATCCTTTCCTCCAAGGACCATTTTGGCTAATACTTCTTCCAAGATAGATCTGTTTGTGCTTTTTAAAATCCATGGCAATTCCTATATTCTTCACCAATACTATAATTCAAATGCATCACTTTTTCTTCAACCTTCCTTGTCTATGGTCCAACTTTAATATGAATATGAAATACTACAAAAATGCAAAATAATATGGCTTGGATTAAAGAAGGATTAATTATCTTCATTCTCAAGGTAACTTTTTATTTCCAACCATTAAAAGAGGTCTTGTGCAGCAGTGTCCTCGGCACAATATGCCTCCTGATCTCTTGACTGCCGCTTCCATATTCATAGACTATAAATTCAAGAAGGATAACTTTCTCGACAAATTAAATGCCTTCTCCTTTTATCATGGTGCTATCCATTTGTCCAGTGATGGGGATTTTGCTTGATGTTAGGTTGAGCTGTAATTCATACAGAAGACTGCTTCGAGTCTTCCTCACTTTCAGCAAGCAAGGTTGTCTCATCTGCATAGAACACATTGTAGAACGTCTTCTTTCAGTCCTAATGCATGAGGCATTCGTCATATAACCCAACCTCTGTGATTATATGCTCAGCATAAAAATTAAATGAATATGGTGACAGGATACAATCCTAATGGACACCTGTCCTATTTTTTAAACATGTGGTCCTTGTTTTGTTTACACAACTACCTTTGATCCATGACAAGTGCCACAAGAGCAAATGGAATGTTCTGGAATCATTATTCTTCTCAAGGCTATACATAGTTTTTATGATCTGCAGAACAGAATGCCTTTACACAGTCAATTAAAAATGGTAAACATCTTTATAGTGTTTTTTTTGTTTTCGGTCAACATCCATCTGATGTCACTGTTTTCTTTGCTGAATCCACCTGAACCTTTGGAGTTTTCTATCGATGTATTCCTGCAATTATTAATAGATAATCTTCAGCATTATTTTACTTGCATGTCATATCAGTGATATTGTTTTATAAATTGAATCACTTTTAATATTTTTATTAAATACTTTTATTGGGGGATTTTACATCTCATCACAACCCATACATTCACCAAGTATGTCAAACACATTTGCACATATGCTGTCATCCTCATTTTCAAAGCATCTGTGCAAATGTGTTTGACATACAATATGCTTCTGTATGTGTTGCATTTCATTTTGCAAAACTTTTAAAGATTATGAATTCCATACATCAGATATTTCAATTTCAAGTAATTAATTTTTGCGCAGCTGGTTCTTTTCATTTGGTCTTGTACCCCATTAGCAAATGAAGGCCCCATGCGCTTTCTCCTGTCATCTTTTCCTTCCACACCATAATGGTGAACTCTACTTTTATCTCTTCCTCAGTTATACTGTCAATGTCTTCCAACCGGAAGCACTCACCTTGTGGCAGTGCTACCTCTAACAATGCTCTGCTTCTGCTTCATTAAATGTCCAGTAACTCACTATGTATTCATGTTATCAATACAGTTTTCTGCGACAAATTCGCATTCTCCTTGTGTTCCCCTTTCGCTCCCATCAAATAATGATTCTTTGAATGTGAAAACTCTTTCTTGTGTGTGTCTTTTAATAGTAGTGGTACAATGCAATGTGATTGGCAAATTTGACTAAGGATAATAAACTCTAGATTTATCCATGCTATGAAATGTTTCAGAGATTCATTATTCTTCTTTAATATTGCATAGCATCCCATTGTATAGATATATCAAAATACCCAGTGCCATTGATAAGCATTTATATGACTTCCTTCTTATTTTATTGTGAGTGGACATGTAGCTATTGCCCCCATGAACATGGATATGCATTTATCCATTCATGCTATGTTTTCCAGTTCTCTAAGAATTATGCCAAGTGATGAGCTTGCTGGATCATATGATATTTCTATACCTCAATTTTGAGAAAGCCCCTATACTGCTTCCAATGGTGATTGCATTATTTCACACTTCTAGCAGCAATATATGAGCACTCTGAGTTCTTAACACACTAAACAGCAGGTGTTGATATATTTTTAACTTTTCTATTAAAGAATGTAAAGACATGGAAGGACTATAGATGAAGAACACAATATGCCAACTTGACCTCATCTGCATATAGACAGTAGCACAGAATACTTTCCCCGCCAGTACACAAGAATAGTCTCCAGTGTAGAACATATGTTAGACTGCAAAGCAAATGTTCATGTTTAAACTCAAAAATATCAAATATGAAAATATAGAGACATTGCAAAAAATCTCCTTAAATTAAAACAGTATAAAATTAAAAAATAATGGAAACTTTGAGAGAGAAAAATAATTACTTAAAACCTATTAAGACCGTGCTTACAAACTACTTGATAATAGAATAATTAAGAAATTATATTTTAAAACTCCTATAACCAAACAAAAATTAAAACACCATATATCAAAACCTCTAGGTAGAGCAAAACAGTACTCAGAGGGCAGTTTGTCATAATGAATGCTCTCATCAAGAAAGAAGACAGAGCCATGATCAATACCTCAGCTCAATAGCTCTAAGAACTGGACATAAAGCAGCAAAATAAACTGGCATCCACCACAGGAAAATAAGTAATAAAGATTAGTGCAGAGATAAATGAAACAGAGAAACAATGGAAAAAGTCAATAAGATGAGAATTTGATTCTTAGATGGGATTAGAAAATTTCAAGCCACTGACAAGTCTAACAAAGGAAAAGATGGATACAAGGCAAATAAAATAAATTAGAAATTATCTAGGAGATACCATAATGTAACCACTGAGTTTTTACAAGAGAAAGAGTAATCAAAGAATAATAGGAATAAATGTATCTCAACAAATTTGAAAAGTTAGAAAAAAGGACAAATTCCTAGAAACACCCAACCTACCAAAGCAAACTCAGGCTTCATTATAATATCTGAATAGACTCAAAGAAAAGAATAAATGGTTTGGGTCATTAGAAAGTTTTTTAAAAAAATCCAGGCCCAGGCAGTTTGACTGGTGAATTTTACCAACTATTCAGAAAAGAGGTGACATCACTTCTATTGAAACTATTCAAGAGCATATTAAAGGATGGTAATCTCACCTAGCCATTTTATGATGTAAGCTTACCCTCTATTTCAAAATCAGACAGAGATCGAATAAAATTGTAAGTCAATATTTCTCATGAACACAGATGCAAAAATTCTCAACAAAACCCTAGCTAATAAAATCCATTAATGTATGAAAATAGTCTATTATTACCAAAAGGTGTTTATATTAGGTATAAAAGGATAGTATGCATTAAAACATATCCAGCATCATCCACAAATAATAAAAGGGAAAATCCATCTGATCATGTCAGTTGGTATGGAAAAGGTATTAGACAAAATTCAATAACAATTGCTGATAAAAAATACTCAACAAAATAGGAATAAAAGGGAAATACCTCAATATAATAAATGCTATAGATACAAAATCAGCATAAATTTTAAAACATTGTTTTTGCAAATGAGAATTACATAAAGATGACAGTTATCATGGTTTTATTCCCTTATTTCCATACTGTGTTAGATATTTTATCATAAGAAAGTAATATATAAAAGAAAGCTTATGATAAAAATACATGTTAATAATGTTGCTGAATGTGAAAAGTTATTGGAACTACTTTCCTTGCAGAGAGAAAAAACTGAATGGAAACCATGTGGTGGTTTCTCGAGTAGCTAAATAAAGAACTATTATATGATCCAATCATTCTACATTTAGTTGTATACTCAAAGACTGGAAAATAGCAATGCAAACAGTTACATGTATGGTAATTCTATCGCAACACCATTCACTTTAATCGAAATAGGAAAACAACCTAAGTGTTCATCAATGTGTGCATGGGTAAACAAAAATGGTATGCATATACTACTGTGAATTCTACTCAACCATAAAAGGAAATAAAAGCTTGGTCATGAATAAAACTCAAAACTTCTTATGCTCAGTAAAATAAATTGTTCACAAAATGACACATGATGCATGAATTTTATTATAAGAAATGGAAATAATAAGCAAAAGGATGACAACCAGAATTTGGGGCCATTTCCTGTGATGAGATGGAAGGATAAAGGAAGAGCCATTTCTTAGGAAGCATTGAGTGTTTCCTGAGCACGATGGGAAATTGGCAACAAATCAGAATTAACACAGCATGATTAATGTATTTGATATCATTAAACTGTACACCTGAAATACCGTGAATTGGCAAATGTGATATTTATCGTATATATATATATATTCAAAAGGATAAGAAGTTTACAAAGAACTGGAGAAGATAGCAAATACCCTCTTATTAATCTATATTATGAAATAAGTAAACCCTGATTGGATAGAACAAAGGAATAGATAGTCAACACTGAATATGGAAGTCATAGCACTTTTTATTTTAATTTTTCAATGAATTTCAATCTTTTGTTTTTCATCAACATAAACATACACTCTGATTGTATTATTTATTTGTATCTAGTAAATTCTTGCAAGGCTTGATAAAGAGGGCACTGGCTATGATGCTATTTGTGTGAAAAAATATTTTTATTTTGTCTCCCTTATTAAGAACAGGTCTTTCTAGGTATTAGTTATAGGCTCAAAATGTATTATTATTTTCTACATTTTTTCAAAAATAATGGTGTCCTTTAGTTTATCTGTTAATTTTTGTTTTGATAAGTCACCTATCATTGCTGTAATGACCACAGAGCCAATAATTCTCCTTTATTAACAATTGAATGATAAATCTTGATTAGTTTTCTTTAGATATTTAAAGTTGTGGAAATTGTGATTAATGTATTTATTCAATTTCTGAAAACTATGCAGTATTTGCCTTTGTATATTAAAGTATTGCTTCCAGATTCTATTTTTCCTTTCAGACTCCAGTTACATCAAATTTTAGCTACCTTCAAAATATATGTGCTTACTCTATGCACAAATTTTTATTCTGTGTATTTTGTGCTTTCACACGTCAATCACAGAATTATATTCTGATCACTATCTAATTGTATGCAATAGCCATTAAATTAATCATTAAATGCATGATTTCAGTTATTTAGATTTTTTATTTATGTTATTGTATTTTTAAATTATCCCTAACACTAAGGATTTTTTAAATAGAATTTTTCTTGATCTTGTAAATGAACTACCTGCTAAGATACTGCTTTGTCTTGAATTTGATATGTTTTTATTTAAATATGTTTAATACTTTTAGGTTTTGGACCTGTCTATATTGCTCTTGGGTGTGTATTCCTTGGCATCCTGATATTGTGGTACTTTCCATGTTGGGCTGCTAAGAACGCCCACAGTTTGAAATCACAGATCCCTCTGAGGGAGAAACATGAGGCTTTCCATTCTAGTAAATAGCTACAATCTCAGAAACTTACAGGAGCAGTTCTGCACTCTATTTTATAGACTAGTTATGAATCAAAATAATTTTATGATGTTGAGTTTCTTGTCTTAAGCTATTTTATTGGTACTCTTACAGCTCTTTGAACAATCCACGCATCAATTGTATCCAGCCATTTTTACATATGTTGCCATCATTATTTTCTAGACATTTAATTTCTATTGAGATCTTAGTGTTGGCTCCTCTTTTTCCCCCCGCCCCCCCCAACCCTCATGACACTTTGATAAATTATAAATGATTACTATTTTCATCTTGTACACCAACAGAAATTGTAGGGGAAGGACGTTTCTATTGTTGATGTTGCTGATTTTGTTTTGTTGTTTTAAGTTTGTACTTACTTTTTGTTATTTACTTGGTTGTTTTTATTGATTAGGGAACACTGTAAATGAAAATGTCTAGAGATCATATAACATCCACGATGGAGAAAATTAGAAAATTAACTTTGGCAGGAAGTCATTGAGAGAATAAAAAAATTTTATGTAGTCATGGATTTACTGATTTAGAAACAGGCTTCTATCTTTTCAAGCACAAGTTTTTTATTCTTTTGAAAGTAGCCTTTGGCTGCGCCCTGGTGGCCTAGTGGTTGTTTGCAGGACTGCAGCCTACAGGGTTGACAGTTCAAATCCAGCAGCAGCTCTCCAGGAGCAAGGCTGGGCTTCCTACTCCCACCAGGAAAATGATGCCACAAATAAACCAACAAAAAGAAAGTAGCCCTTTTGGGTATCTTATATATGCATCCTTGTGTCAGGTATATTTGTACATTTGTTGCCATCATCATTCTCTAAACATTTGCTTTCTATTTGAGCCCTTGGTATCAGCTCCTCATTTTTCACTTCCTCCCACATCCTCACTCTCTCATGAACCCTTGATAATTTATAAATTATTTTTTGTCTTAACTTAAACTGTCTCATGTCTCCTTTCAACAACTTTTCTGTTGTCTGTCCCCCAGCAAAGGGGTTATATGTAGATCCAAATAATAAGTCCCCCCTTTTAATCACACCCCTCCTCCACCCTTCCTGTATCACCACTCACCAGTGGTCCTTAAGGGATAATCTGTTGTGGATTCCCTGTGTTTCTACTTCCTGTCTGTACCAGTGTACATCCTCTTGTCTAGCTGGATTTGTAAGGGAGAATTGGAACCATGATATTAGTGGTGTGGTCGGGGTAGGCAGGAACTGGGAGGAAACATCTAGATACTAGAGGAAGGTTGTATGTTTCATCGTTGTTACACTGCACCCTGACTGGCTTGTCTACTCCCCAAGATCCTTCTGAAAGGGTATGTCTAGTTACTTGGAGATATATAGGTCTTGGATCTCCAATCTGTATCCCCCTGATTCACAGTGATGTGATTTTTTGTTCTTTGATGCCTGATACTTGATAACTTCAACATCACTTGATCACGCAGGCCTATGTGTTTCTTCCACATGGGCTTTGCTGCTTCTCAGCTAAATGGTTACTTGTTTATCTTCAAGCCTTCAAGAGACAAGATGCCATATCTTTTGATAGCCAGGTACCATGAGTTTTTTTCACCACATTTGCTTGTACATCTGCTTTGTCTTCTGTGGTCATGTTGGGAAGGTGAGCATCATGGAATGCCAGTTTTATGGAACAAATTATTCTTGCATTGAGGGAGTACTTGAGTGGAGGTCCAATATCCATCTGCTAACTGAATAATAAACCTATAAATATATGCACATATATCTATTTTCCCATCCTCATATATAAATTTATTTACATATGTCCATACCTTTATTTAGACTTCTTATTTTTGTTTTTGTTTTTTGGTCATCAATGTCTCTGGTGGTCGTGGGTGCTACCCAGTGCTGCTCCTGAGAGCCGCTGCTGGATTTGAACCACCAAATCCATGGGCCACAGTCAATCACTTACGCCACTGGAGCTCAGCCCTATTTATAGACTTCTATAAAGGTTCTTTTCCTCCTAGCTCTTTCTTCTATTTCCTTTTACTTTCCTATTGTCCCACTATCATGCTCGGCCTTAGGTTCCTATTCTAAATTTCTTAATTTTTTTTAACAGCAGTTTTCCTCCTTAGTGAGTCCAGAACTCCAACTATTCCATACTTAGTCTCATGAAAGGGTTAAAACTTCTCAATCTTATGAATGAAATTTTGAAATTAGCAAAACAAACGTTTTGGGAAGGTGAGGAAAATGGTTGCCATGTCAGGCATTCCTCAGTGGTTCTTCCTCTTTTTGAAAGTGGATTTTGCTGTGCAAAGAACTCTGATATGGTCAAAAATAAATATTCATATAATGCACAACATGCACATGCTTCTATGTTTACACACATGTATATGTATATTTTGGAAAGTGTTTGAACCTATATGGTCTTCTACAAGGACAGCATCATCACTTCTATTTTATAAATGGGAAAATTAAAAAGACATTAGGTGGGCTTTCTAGATCACAAACTTTAATAAGGAATTATACGAAATTTTATAAGACTATAATTTGGTATCTCCAGTCTAGAATCTAGACTCTAGAGCCAGTGATAGCTTTTCACCAAACAAAATTCACTGCCATCAAGTCAATTACGACTCTTTGTGACCTAAAAGGACAGAGTAGATCTTTCCTATGAGTTCTGAAACTGTTATTCTTAACTGCCATAGAAAACCCCTTTCTTCTGCTTAATGGCTGGTGGTCTCAATTGGCTAAACTTATTAGCAGCTCGAAGCATAACCAGTCTCTGGAGAAGGACAGCATGCCTGACAAAGTGGAGGGCAGTGAAGGGGAGGAAGTTCCTGGATGAGATGGATTGATGACAATGGCTACAATTAGAGACTCAAATAGAAGAGCAATTGTAAGGTTGACACCCAGAGTTGTTTTGGTCTGTTGCACATAGGGGCGCTAAGCATCAGAACAAACTCAGCAGCACCTAACAAATCATGATTTTAGTAATTATATAAAAATCAATATATGCAAGTGTTATTAATATAATATTTAGATGTGTTCATAAATATAAAATACACTACGCAAATGTAATATTTTTATGCTTACTACACAACATACAACAAAATATATACTATATAATATGAACAACATATTTATATTATGCAATATATATTAGTATATAATATGTTGTGCATTAAAAACATTATCTTAGAGCATAGTACATGTATTAATATGTTATATAAACTATATTAATAAAATGTATATCTGTTGCTGCTGTTAGGTCCCACTGAGTCGGTCTAACCCTACCCACAACCGTCCCGTTCTTGTACTGCCCAGGCTTTAATCCTGGTAGCCCTGGTAGCATAATGGCTACACATTGGACAAGATCAGGAATTCAATTTTTGGAGTGTGTGTGTATGTGTGTGTGTGTGTGTGTGTGTGCATGTCTAAATAAAATGTAAAGAAGTTCCATATATTTAATTTTCAAAGAAGCAATGCACAACACATATGGGAAATTAAGAAAGAAGGCTTAGTATGAGATAAAACTAAAAATTACTGCCTATAGTGTTTTATATATTATTCCTTTATCTATTTGAAAGCCCCATTTTAAATTAAGTGTATTAAATATTTTCACAACTAGAGCATTTCCATTAAGCTCTGCAGTTCCTATGTACTGATTTCAAAGAGAAAAGAAAAGGTGTAAGGAGACATGTATTCAGCAATATTTCTGTCTTTCCTTCGATGAACATTTTTCAAGTCCAAATAGATACCGAAATAATTTATTAAGAAATGAAATTTTAAAAATAAAAAAGCAATGCAATTTTAATTTTCATCAGCAAAAACATAAAACCTGATATATCAAGGATGTTAATTTCTCTGTTACTTGGTCAAGTAAAGCATATTAAAGTTTGAAAAAAATGTATACCAAAGCTTAATATTAAGGCTCATCCTTTTCCCAATAATGTGCAGTTGACTTATTTAATGGCATTTAGCCAATGTCACCACATTGCTAAAGCCTTGCTTTTATTCTATCAATGTGTTTTAAAGGTAAAAGTTTATTTGAACTAAAATAATCAGAGTATGACATTATGCAAATATTTTATTTTATTCTCTAAATTTTATTTAGAGAATTTTATTTTATTTTATTCTCCAAAGCTTTAGAGAAAATAAGGAATTCCTACAATCAATTTAGCAAGGATTATTTTTTATCTTAAACAGCCAAAACAGTAAATAAAAGACAAAATCATTTTATAACAAGTATCTTAAATTTATGTGTTTTATCAATTACTACCTTTTTATAACATGTACCCTTTTAGTCACTTTTATCCTTTTTATATTTTTAATTTTATTTCACTTTTTATTGTACTTTGGGTGAACGTCTAGAGGATAAAGAAAATTTCCACTGAACAATTCATACACAGTTTCATGATTGGTGGTGTTATTGTCACTCATGATATAACATTTTCCCACTTCTTCATGAGCTTTTATTGTTGAGAAACTGTTGTCCATTAAATCCTATTTAATCTTAGTTGATGGTTAAATGGAATGTGTATCTCCTGGGGTTACTAGGGTAAGTCTGAGAATGTTCCTACAGAATCAAAAACCTGTCTTAAACCAAAATACTAAAATGTGAGACTAAGCACCTTGATGTGTTGTTTCCTCATATGTCACTCTTCCCAGAAGAGTTCTGTGCTCTTGGATGTACATTACCCAAATAGAAGTGTGAGCATCTTTGAGAGACTTTCTTGTATACTCTGGAGAGTTCTTTGGTACAAAAAGAAGTCAGAAGAGCACAGATCAGGACTGCAAGGTGAGGGCAATACAGTTTCTCAATGAAAATCTTCTAGGGCAGCCAGTCCAGCATACTCCAAAGAATAAGCAACTTCACTGTCATGATTCAAAAATATTCTTAACTATTATCTTACACTTTTTCTCATGAATTCCATTTTCATAAAAATTTTTGAAACGTAATAATGAATTCTTATATGAATCCTGTGTTTTTCAAGAAGATACAAAAAGAGGTATCCCCCCAAATTGAATTATTTTTTCAAAGTTATGCATTTAATTGTTTTAATAAAATAATATCACATTCAATGTACTCTCCATTACAGTTAACGCATTTGTCAAATCTGTAATTCCATTCTTGGAAAGTTTTCAAACTCATCTGTTTGGATGGCTGATAGCACCTTTCTTTTTTGTTTTTTTTCTTCACACTTTTTATGTCTTCAAATTGCATTCCTTTCAAGTCTCTCTTCATTCTGGGAACCAAAAAGAAGCCACATGGAATAAGGAATCAAGTCAGGTGAGTCAGGTATGTGGGACAAGAGAGGCACGCTGTTTTTTCCCCCAAAACTGGTGCACTGCAATGGTTGCATGAGCAGGTGCATTGCCATAGTAACAAAACAAGTCTCCCTTCTGCCACAAATCAGACCATTTTTTTTGTCATACAGTTATACTACCATTTCGGAATCTCTAAATAAAGACTTGGTTAATCGTCTGACCTGGTGGAATGAACTCCAAATTTTCCATGAGTGGATATTTTTGTCCATTCAGAAAGTGGAAGGACATCTAGAATGAGGTTTGTCATCAATTGACATTTCACCTTTTTTGAAACAAGAAAACAACTCTTATATCTGAAGTTTCCCTTATCACTGTTGTTGTAAGCTATGCGCAACATCACATGAGTTTTTCACACAACACTGTCCTTGTTAGCTGTGTCCAACACCACACAGTTTCTGTCAAAGGTAACCTGAACAAAAAACAAAACTTAACAGCTACACGGTGTTCTCTGAAATCGGCCATCACAAAGAATGAAGTTCAAGTGAAATTGCTTTTACAACATAGTCACTGTAATCAGAGATAATCTTCCAGGCAATGCACGGGGTATACTAACTCAGGAAAGTTGTGCAGTCCCAGCCAAGCTTGAAAAAAAAAATCCAATGACAGCTCTACCCAATAGTGTTGGGTTTTTTTTTTATGGCTTTATTTGGGTACTCCCTTATAGTAATACTTTCTAACACTATAAAGCAAGCACCATACCTTTTTGAGATGGTCTTCTGGCATTCAATTTAGCTAGTTCTGCATATTCCTTTGAAAGCTACTATTTTGGTTAGATGTCTTTTCAAGGCACCCTAATAAGACTCCAACAAGTGTACTACTGATAGACCTTATCTACACCCATCCACTGATTAGAGACAAGTTTTTTTTTTTTTTTTTTTTTAGAATAAACCCATGCAAGTAAAACTAGACCCCTAGCAGCTATACTGTTTTTTTTTGCCTTTGTATTGTTTATCCGAGCTGAGTCGAACCATGGTGGTAAGTTTTGGCTAAAGTGTGTCTAAGGGCCAGAGTCTTGGATATTCTACCAATCTATCAGAAAATAAAGCATGTATATTTATTTATTTATTTTTTGTCTTTTTAACACATACGTATCCCACCCTGTCCTGGGACTTCTATTGTAGTCTCAGAATGGTCAGCAAAGATAGCCAGACACCCTCTACTTCTCCTGGCCTTAGCATTAGGGAAGAGTTTAGATTGTCCCATTAGATTTTTGGAGTATTTATTCCCTTGCATCTTTGATTTTTTTTCACTTTTCTTTAATGAGAATAAGGAGACACCTTAGATGAAGGTTAGTTCTCCTCAGATGGCCATTTACTAATTTAAAGACCAGTCATTATTTTAATATTGTAATCTTGTGCTTTTATGTCCAGCAATTTATTCCCTCAAGGTGTTTGGTTAGGGTCATATGTTTTCAGTATTTTATTCCATGCATGCTGCAGCATAGCTATGTTTATATTTGCAACCTATATAAATACATGTGTGAAGATGTCCTTTGCTAACCCTTTCTTTGAGAGTATAGACTCATTTGCCTTTCCATTTTCACTCAGTTTGAATATCTATACATGCATCCATTCACAGATTATTTTATATTGTTAATTTTATGTCATTGTCTGCCATTTTATTGGTTCTTGTACCAAAGTTTGATGAGATCTTTACAAATTCCTGTAAGTTTCATTAATCAAAAGATATTCTAATTTTGATATAATATTTTAGTGACCATTTTGCTATATACTACTTTGTAAACATTTTTATCTTTCAGCATATTATACATTGTATCACACTGCTTTATCTTTTTCATCGTTTCTGCCAAAATATTAAAGCTTAGTCTTATTGGTTCCTATTTGTAGGTAATTTTTCATTTTTCCTAGCTGCTTTCAGGTACCTTTCTTTGTCTCTTGTTTCTGTGTTTTTCACCTCTATCTACTCTGCTTTTTTTCTTTTTTTTTAATTTATCATTTTATTGGGTGCTCATACATTGCTTTCCATCATACTTAGTTCAATACATAGTTAAATACACTGTGCCAAGCAGCCCCACTTGGCTGTCCTCATGGACATTCTCCCAACATCTGCCCCTCCATTTGGACCCTTGATACGGGCCCCCCTTCCTTCCCCCTCCAACAGTTTAGGGCTCTATAACAGCCAGAAAGTGCATGTGAGAGTGTGTCTTTCTTGCTGGGTCTGTCTTGGGGAATGGGGACAGGAAGTCAAGGTCTGGTCTGAGTTGGAGTTTTTCACAGACTAGAATATGTCTTTGGATTATGATGCTTATTCTGGATATTCCTTGGGGTCCAGAAGTCATCTAGGAAGGAATTCCAAAAGTGTTTAGAGGCAAGTTGTCTATGTTGCTGATCTGCGTAAGTACACTTCTTGTGTGTCCCCATCACTTGATTCATGAGGGTGTGCCTCTGACTTCTAGCAAGGGCATTCATGCAGGTGGGAGGGTGTTATTATATGCAGGGACTCAAATTAAAATGTTCTCTGAGTTTTAGAAATAAATGAAACATAAAAGGACAAGAAAAAAGCTATAGCATGGATAGGGTAAGACATCCATAAAATTCTGGAGAGACATCTCTTGCTATTTTGGAAGAATAAGCAATACATTACAGTCATGTGGTGGGGGTATTCACAGTCAATATTTTCCTTGTGTTTTATTTCTTCTTGGCTTTTCAATTTTGCATCCTTTTGAAACTCCTTCATATTAAACCCCTTTGGTTATCTTGTGTTTTCAAAAATATATTGTTGGTATCCCAAAAAACACTTAGGATAAACTTCTGCACTGACCTGTCTGGACTGACTTTTAACTGTTCTAGAAAATCTCATTAGAAGACTCTCTTTTAATGGAACCTATCATTTGAATGCGTCATCATGGGATGAAGGCAGATGCATTATAGAATGAGTCTAACCAGAGCTATCACTAACAATAGAAACATGTTAAACACAAATTTAAAGTAAAACAAAAACTTGTGCATGTATGGACTGGAACCCTAGTAGTAATAAATTCCGTCATCTAACTTTTGGATTTCTGCTCAGATTTATTCCTAAATTGGTATGATCCTGTGGCTCTTTTTCACTGCTTGGTTTATGTGGTGGATTTATTGCTTCTTTCTGTGATGTTTAGACATCTTAATAAACCTTGTGTGATAACACGTTTGGTCATGATGTATTAATACCACTCCAATAGATTGTTTTGGGGTTAGGATTTTGTTGAGAATTATAATACCTGGATTTCTAATGGTTACTGTCTATACTTTTATATTGATGTATTTATTTTTCATAAATATTGTTAGGATTATGGTGACTTCATAAAATGAATTCAGTAGTATTCTTACCTCTTTAACACTCTGGAATGTTTTGGATGGAATTAGTGTCAGATCTTTCCTGAGTATTTGGTAGAATTTCTCAGTGAAACCATCCAGATAAGATTTTTGGGGCTAATATTTAAATTTAAAAACAATTTTGTCTTTTAAGACATGTTCAATTCCATTGAATTTTTCCAGCATTGAATTTTTGTGCTCATTTTGGTAGTGTTTTTTTCAGAAACGTGTTTACTTACTAATAGGTATTCAATCATGTTGGGGTATACTTCTTCATAGTATTTCATTTTCCTTCATCAGTTGCGATTGTCAATCACCTATTTTATATTTTGCCCATGCTATTGATCATACTTTTCTTGTTAAATTTCCAGTGGTTTTTCAATTTTGTTTATGATTTTAAAGAAGACACTTCACATATTGACTCTATTTTTTTCTGTTTCTGTTTCATCAACTTCTGATCAAATCTTTATTTCCTTTTCCTTGGTGGCTCCAAGTGTTTTCTTCTTGGTGGTTACCTTATAGTTGTTGGAGACATTAGGTTGATGGTGCCTTGTTTGTTCATTCTTTCTTGATATCTCTCTTCCGTGTAGTGTGATAAATTCCTCTGAACACCGAATTTGTTGTGTTTGAAGCTGGTATGTAGTGTTAACATTCCTGTTTGATTTAAGGATGTTTTTAAATTTCTTTGATTCCTTTTAAAATGGTTGCGTTTTAGTTTCCATGCGTGTTATTTCATGTCTTTGATCTTTCTGCTATTGCTTTCCAATTTTATGGTATTGTGAACTGAAAAGTTTTTTTATAGCATTTTGATATTTTAATTTTAACGAGGTTTACTTTGTGGCCTAACATCAGCTCTATTCTGGAGAATGTAACATATGCATTGGAAAATAATGTTTCTTTTTGTGGTTGAGTGCAGATTCTATGTAGTTATATTGTTTTCTTTTGCTGCATAAATCTTCTGTGTCTTTGTTTAGCTTATTTATTGTTGTTTCATACCACACTAAATGAAGTCTATTAAAGTCTCAATGAAGTATAGTGCATTTGCCTATTTTTAAAATTCTATTAAAGTTTAACTTTTGAGTTTAGGAGCTTTAAAATTATATGCATGGATATGCATATAGTCATAACCTCTTGTTTCAGTGATGTATTAATCATTTTATGATATCTCTTGCATATTTTGATCCTTTTTGCCTTTTTGCCCATTTTATCAGAAATTGATATTTTAAAATCTACCTTTTTTAAAATTGATATTTTAAAATCAAGCTATTGCTTGATATGTATTTACTTACCTGGTGTTTTCAGCTTGTAGACAACATTTTGAATATATATATATACATATATATGCAAAATCTTGAGCATATTGATGGATTGCACATTATTTGTTCTGTCACTCTGTTCTTGACTGATGCATTTACATTCAGTACAATTATTGGTAGGTACAAATCTGTTGCTGCATTTTTATTTTGGTTGTTGATTGTTTTGTTGTTTGATTGATGTTTCTGTATGTTCAGTTTCTAAAATTGTCTTTGTTGTTCTGATATCTACTGAGATATTGTGATTTCCCCCTTGTATATATTTCTGTTTTGTTTTTTATTTTTCTTTGTTATAATTTTGGACCTAGATTACATTATCTTTCTTGAAGATAATCTGAATTTTACTAATATATTTCTAAAATTAAAACATTTATTGAAAAACAGTAAAAAATCATTTATTGATACCAACTTGATTTCCTCTCTATTTAGTAACTCTGTAACTACATTATTTATCTCCTCACTTTGCTGTGTGATTTTCATCATTTACAAACTGATGTCTCCTATTACTTCTTTTGATAGAATGATGAAGCTTTTTACTCCTAAAAACTGTCAAACAATCAGAACTCCCCAGAAGTAGCTCTGGTATGTTCCACTGGGTTGCTGTATGCCAGAAGAAACATTCTCACAGTGATCCTGGTTTTAGAAAGTGTTCAGATAGACACATCTCATACCTAAAAACGGTAAATCTCTCAGCTCGAGGAGCAGCAAGATTATATCTTATGTGAAACTAGAGTTTTCTACATCTAAAATCAAGGACAAGCTTTTTCTTCAGGTATGTACCAAGTTTCCCACTCATATCCAAACAAATAAAACCCTTGGCTTTCAAGTCAGTTTAGACACATGAAAACCTTGTAACAAAGAATAGAACTGCCCCCATAGTGTAGCCAAGGCTGTAAGTTTTGATGCAATCAGACTACCACGGAGTCTTCTAGTGTATTCCAAGTGCTTTAACTAGCAATTCCTGTGCCACTAGGGCTTCTGTTCCCAGCTGACAGAAGGCAGAAACATATTCCGAGTTCAGCCTTCTAAATCATGGCTAATGTGTTCCACTTACTGCCATCTCTGAAATGGTACCATCTCTGTGAAAGATGTCTCCTAAGCTCTCATGGCTTTTGTTAGTTGGATACTGAGCTTGAATAAGAATTCTCCTTGGTTAGCTAGTTACTGAAACTTAGAACATATCATGGGACTACCTTTTCATTTTGCTATGGAAGGTCTTTGCTTTTTTTAACCAATTAAGGAACTGATTGCTTAAAAAGGAAAAACGGTCATGTTGCATGAATTGAATTTGGAATAAATTTGGAATTTGGAATAAATTAATGCAAATATGAGAATTTTTCTTCCTTTCTCTTTTATGCATCATAATAGTACCTATGGTTTCCCTATGGTATAGCAAGAATGAAAATTAAAATTTCTGATATAGAAATTGCTAATTTTATATAATTCTTAAATAAACACCATGATATTCTTTTATCATTAATATTTTTTTCAGGCCTTAAAGACCTGTCTTAAAGCCATTGGGAGTGAATATTAATTGTATGCATGAATTAATTGTTATGCTTGAATAATACATGAACATGCTTCCATGCTTTTTATTTTGACTGAGTTGATTATTAAATACCCATCATACATGAGCTGATTTATGGATTTTTAAAAACTAATCATTTATATTGACAGTTTCAAGAATTATAATAAATGTTCTCATGTAATTTTACATTTTAACTAATAAAATTTGCTGCATCAATTTTAATATCACTTTAAAATATGTCCTTGTAGAAGTTGCCATGTTGACATTTTCAGCAGCATAATTTTATAGTTATATTGTATTTTCATTAGACTATGAAGGTCCCTACTCATCATGATATTTATCACAGGATTTTCATAGAAACATAAGAATGTGTATCAGTAAACATTTGTTTCATCCTAGTATCTCAAAGAAAGAAAACTGATAGCAAGTGTTTCTTGCCATTGCAAACAAGTTAAATCTGTGATTAATAGGAAGTTGTATATCAATTTCCTTTATTTGATATTTGGTAGTCAAAAAATTGGTATTTTCACTTTAATTAACTAGCTGAAGAGTTTAGTTGGGAACTGGATGAGTTCAAGAATAGAGTAATGAGAATATTTTTAGCATGCAAAACATCAGAATAAAAGTATGATAAGTATCTATAAGATTGGAAGGACTGTTATTTTAATATGTAATTATTTTAAAAAAGAGTCAAAATAAAATTCACATACAATATATTATTTAAATATTTCTGATATGTTCCTTTAAGTTACAAAGGAGGTGGAGGCAATATTTGTACTATGATAAAATTAGCCAAACAATTAAAACTTACACCTGAAGGAAAAATTTATATGAAAAATGTTTCTAATACCAAACATATGAGTACATGTTAAATGCTAGGTCTTTAAAGAATAAGTAGGATTATCTCGATCTCCATTTTCCCAAACCAATGTTTATCACTTTCAAAGTAGCAGTGGAAAAGGAAAATTTATTGACACCGAGGCCATTGCAACCCACAGCTACCTTACAGGATAGAACAAGTGTAACTCACCTTGCAGCCTTCTGACCTGCGATTTTTATAGGAATAGAAAATGTCATCTCCTTTTTGTGAAGTGGTTTGTAACTTTCAACTGCTGATCTTGCCATTAACACCCAATACTTAACCCACTACCCCATCTGACATCCTTTAAGAAGGGCATATTAAATCTACTATAACAGGTATCCCTGTTTCAATCTCTGCTTCAATGACACTAAGCCTAAGTCCTCTGTACTACTGTGTGGACCAATTAGCTATTATATTTCTTCTTCCTATATAAATTTATCTATTATCTCTCATCTCTCTATCTTATCTATCTACCTATCAATCATCTATCTATCAATTATCCATCCATCTTCATAAGTATCCTAGTTTGGTTTCTCTACAGAACCCTGCTTAACACAGTAGCCTTCTATAAAACAGGTATTCACAATTTAAATCTGATATAATTTCCTCTTTTGGATTTGGATTATGTTATGTATAATCTTTGGAAAAAGCTGATGTGCTTCCTCCATGTAAACTTATTTGCTGTGTCACTTAACTGACCGCTTATTTGAAGACAAACCTTTTAGACCTAAACACTATTATTCTTTCCGATAGTTAGGTATCATTTAGCTTCTTCACCACATTTTGCTATAATATACATATCTCCAGTGAACTCTTCATGAGAGTATCACCCAGAACCATGTCATAATAACTAATTGTTCTTACGTTGAGGCTAGAATTAACTGGGTGCCCCTAATTAATTCATATATTTATGGTTTTTAGACATCTTTCATTCATGTTAGAGACATCATTGTCATTTAATGTGAAAGCATAATGAAGCATCTGTCTGAAACATAGATAATTCTATTGACTGGATCATTTAATTGCATACCAAAGGTACTGAATAAAACACAGTTGAGAAAATGAAATTATACAAGTACCTGCCTTGAGACCACACCATAGGAATTACTAATTTGCACAAAATATACTCCTTTCAAATTATTTACTTATTTATATTTATTTATTTATTTTTGTGATATCACTGTCCTAGTGGTAGTAGGAAACCCAGCCTTGCTCCTGGAGAGCTGCTGCTGGATTTGAGCTGTCAACCCTGTGGACTGCAGTCCCTTATGCACATATGTGTGTTTATGAATTTGTTTCTCTAGTCTATTCTGGCTAACAAAAGCTCCGAGACACATTTGAAAAGAGTAACGGTCATCTGCTGCCCCATTCTTACTCACCTCCATTCCATTTTGCTCACATAGGAGCATTGTTTCGTTTGATGTGGCAAGTATCCTTTAGGCTGGGAGCTTAGTGAAGGGTCATGGCTCTCGTTCATTTTCAACGATGCACATTGGCTTTGAGAAGATTGAACCACACGCATTTCAAGTAAAACACTGCATATATTGAATAGCTTGCATGATTTATCCAAAACCCCTCTTCCAGTTGGTTGAACTGTGGTGGTTTGTGTGTTGCTGTGATGCTCGACCTATGTCCCTGGCATTTCAAGTGTCAGTACAGTCACACACATCAACAGGTGTCATTGGAGCTTCCAGGTTAAGAACAGACAGCAAAGAAGGACTCAGCTTTCCATTTTGGAGGAAGTAGACATTGGAAACCTTATGTATAACTTGGAAATGATGTCAGACACTGAGGGCTTAAGAAAGGAAACAACATTTTTGAAACCAACTCAGTAACATCTAACAACAATAACATGATTTATTAAAGGAATACCTCAAATAAGATATTGTGGATTTTTTAAAATAAATTCTTACAATTCACATTTGTTTTAGCTATATTAAATATAGCTCTGAAGTTGACAAGTCATTGCGATCTTAACTGACTTCTCTCTTCTCCATGTAGACAATATAAAGATAGAGAATGATATAAATATGTTATACATTTCAATGAATACATATACATGCATGTATGTATCATTCAGGGAACTTTTAAATTTTAATATAAATTTAGTATTATTTTGACTGCCTCTTGAAAACCTTCATTCTTATTTGAAGTGCAAAAAGGTTACATTAACTAATATGTGACTGACAACAATGAATCTGCCATGGTAGAATATTCATGAATATAATTTTTATTTTTTAAGTGAAATAGTCACAATCTAGCTGAATTGATTGAGTTTGTGGGATTAAGTTTTCTCCTTGTTCTGCTACAAAAGTTTATGCTGATCCGAGAAAATTGTGGTGAGAAGAGAAAGGCAAAAATATATATATTACTTGTTCATACTGCTTCTAAGGATCAAAAGAAATGAACATAATTAAACCTTATAGGGATATATTGAAGGTGGTAATAAAGTTTTAAATAGCAATGTCATGGAAATTTAGGACTACATCATAAACAACCTTGTGGGTATGTTTCATTGATATATAGTTCTAATTAAATCTTTAGCATACAAGTTAGGAATCCTGATGGTAGAATATGTTATACACAGGAGTATTAACCCCAAGATTCAGCTTTCGGCTCCTAAAAAGATTTGCACTTGGAAACTCCAAGAGGCAGACCTATTTTGTCCTGTAGGGTTGGTATGTGTACAAATCAGGTGAATGGCAGGGATTTGGGGGGTATACAAGGTAGACAATAAGTGTCACAGAAAAAAACAGGGCCTGGAGAGAATAAGTACATTGCTCAAAGGAACAGAGCTCAGAAATTGGACAGTTGGATTTTTAATTCAGCCAGTATGCCTACGAATATACTATATATTGTTGCTAATGTTGGGATTAATTTAATAAAATCTTTACATTCTTTTCTAGGCATGGGATTGGTTAGGTGTGACACTGTTGGTTGCAATTCATAGAAACCATGTGCACTATAGAATGAAGCACTCCTCAGTTCTGCTCTCTTCACAATATTTGAGGCTGCGTTCACAGCCCCTGTGTCAGTCCATTTCATCGAAGGTCTCCCACTGTTTCAGGGATCCTCTACTTTTTCGCTTACTGCCTTGTGCCCATTCCAAATCGTGTCCTGTTGACAGAGTAGAACTGCCCCTGTAAGCTCCCAACACCATAAGATTTACTGGAATAGAAAGCCTCAACTTTTTCTCAAGGAGCAAATTGTGTTTATCAACTGATGACCCAGTTCGTTGCTCAGTATGTAATGGTGGGGGTCATGCATTGGGGTGCTACCTTCAAGGGAAGGAGTTTGAAACCAACAGTCACTCCATGAGAAAAAGGCATAGTCAACAGTCTCTGCAGTTCAACTGTATCCAATAGGATTGCTATCAGTCGTCAGTGAGAATTGATATTACTAAGAATTGATATTACTAAGATCTTTTTTTGCAAAGTCTTTCCTGATTACATGCCCAAAGTAATTGAAACAGTGTCATTTCATTCTAGCTTCTAATGAACATTCTGGTTGTACTCCTTTATTCGTTCTTTGTCATCCAGTAACATATTCTTTAAAAGGATATTTTTAATCACATTAAATAATTCATTAGAACCAAGTGTTGTAAGGTATTATGACAAACATTAGTTCCTAATTCTATAATATAGCCAAAAAGGCCACGATAGAGTAAAATGATGCTTTTTTTCAATAATAGGGGAGGACTTCAGGTTATATAAAGCCAAAAATTATTGTCTCTTTACAAGGTTATATTATTTGTGTCCAGAGGGAATGTTGCATTACTTTATATATAATGAAAACTTAATTGTGGGGTGATTGAACAGAAATCAGTGCACCCATATTCATTTTGGTATTTGGTTAGAATCCCAAAGGAGAACATTAAGAAAGTTCATCAAATCCTAAGATAGTGTTAGAATTTTCAAGACCTAGAAAGGAATGAAAGGGAATAAACATAATGCTTGCATAATTTATGTCAGTATATAAACCAAAGTATAGGTCTATCATCTATCTATCTATCTATCTATCTATCTATCTATCTATCTATCTATCTATCTATCTATCACCTATCTATCTATCTATCATCTATCTAACATCTCTCTATCATCATCCTCTATCTATATCGGAATATACCCACCTCCCCAAATGGAACTTTTCCCCTGCTAAACGACCATACAATAACTTGCTCTAGCTTAGTGCACCCAGTGGCATCGGCTGGGAAAGTTCTCTCTAGTCAGAGTAAATTTTTTTATGAAAGCAGTTATACTTGAACCTTATTTTTATATGATGATAGATTTAGAAGAATAGCATGGGTCTGTAATATTTTGCTTCCTGCTCAAGAAAAAGCCATGCAAACTGTTGTGATGTAGATGACAGCTTACAATGACCCACTATGGAAAGAACTCAAGTGTACGAGTGGTTTTCTTATTGTAAAAGAATGATATGTCAATTAATGGCAAATCTTATTCTGGACATGTTTCTACTTCCCAACAGATTAAAATGTTGACCAATAGTCCATCTGGAATTCATTCCACCAGGTCTGACTGTTAATTAAATTTTCTATTCAGAGATTCTGAAAACATGCAATAGTGTATGACAAGGTGTTCTCCATGGCAGACAGGGGACAGGTTTTATCACCACAACAGTGCACCTTCTCACACAACCAACTCAGAGTGCTGGTTTGGGGCAAAAAATTCACATGCCTCTCTTGCCCCATGCACCTTACTCATCTGACCTTGCTCCTTGTAACTTCGCTCTGTTTCTGTGAGTGAAGAAGGACATGAAATGACAGAAATTTGAAGACTCAGAATAGTATTCCATGATGCTCAACTTTCTGACATGATCATTGAAGACAAATGTGTGCATAATTGAATGTGGTGAAGCAAGTTGACGGTGCCCAGCTATCAAAAGATATAGCTTCTTGGGTCTTAAAGACTTGAATGTAAATAAGCATCCATCTAGCTGAGAAGCAGCAGAGTCCACATGAAAAAAGCTTACCACGTATCAAAGGGATCAGGTATCATACATCAACAAACTAAAAAGTATACCATTGTAAATGAGGGGTAGTACAAATTGAGAACCCAAAACCCATCTGTAGGTAATGGAGATCCCCTTACAGAAAGGTCATGGGAACACGACAACCAGTCAGGGTGCAGTGCAGCAATGATGAAACATACAGCTTTCCTCTAGTTCTTCAATGCTTCCTCCTCCCCACTATCATGATCTCAATTCTACCTTACAAATTCAGGTAGACCAGAGGATATGCAATCGTACAGATATGAACTGCAAACATTGAAAATCCAGAACAGATGATACCATCAGGACCAGTGGTAAGAGTAGCAATACCAGGAGGGTGGAGTGAAGGTGAGGTAGGAAGGGGGAATCATTTATAAGGATCTACATATAACCTCTTCCCTGGGGGATGGACAACAGAAAATTGGGTGAAAGGAGACATCAAACATGTAAGATATGACAAAATAATAATAATTTATAAATTATCAAGGTTCCTGAGGGTACTAGGTGGGGAGGGAGGAGAAAATGATGAGCTGATAGCATAGGCTTAAGTAGAAAGTAAACGTTTTGAGGATGATGAGCGTAACAAATGTAAAAATGTACTTGACATATAATGGATGTATGTGTGGATTGTGATAAGAGCTGCATGAGTCCCCAATGAAATGATTAAAAAAATAGGTGAAGAAAAAAATGATGGGAGTGCTGTCTGTCATCCAAACACATGAGCTTGAAAAATGTTTCCAAGAATGAAATCACAGATTTGACAACTGTATTAAGTGTTATGAAGAGTACTTTGAAGGTGGTAAAGTTGTTTTGTTAAAAAATTGAAACATAGCTTAAAAAAATTCTATATACACATACAAACACACAAATGAATGGATGATTTACTGCCATTGAGGCAATTTTGAGTCATAGTCAGAATGACCCTATAGAACACAGTAGAGTAATCTGTGGATTACTAAGACTGCAAATCTTTATAGTAGAATAAAGCTTTATATTTCTCCCTTGGAATAGCTGCTGATCTCAAACTGCTCACCTTTATGATAGCAGTCCGGTGTATAATCCACCACCTTCTAGGACAAATATAAAAAAATATGCCGTTCTAAATGTTTAAAAGTTTATAATTCAGTGAAATGAATTACATTCACAGTATTGAGTAAGTATCACCACTATTTATTTCCACAACATTCAATTTCACCTAACATAAACTTAGGACCCATTAAGCAATAAATCTCCATTCCTTGCCTCCTACAGCTCTTGGTAACCACCAATCTGCTCCTTTTACCTCTTAGCTTATGGTTAATTTGGATAGTTCCTATTTTATTTAGCAAAACATTTTCAAAATTAACCCATGCGTGGCATGATTCAGAACGTCAATTTCCTCAATCTGTACCATTTTCAAGGAAGGGTTCTATAGCCACCCAACTGGTACACTTGAGAGAGAAAATGCACTGACTTAGAGGAACTCAAAGAGGAAAAGACAAGTCAGATCCTGAAATGAGTATCCACATAGGACACCCGCCCCACCCCGTGAAAGGTTGTATCTCCCTCTCAGCCCAAAAGAAGTTTTAAACTTTCATGCGACAATGGACTTATGCTACATACTGATGTTTTATTCATTTTTATTTAATTTTAAGCATTTTTTTTTGGTAAATGAGGTAGGAGTTTACATTTCAGATCCTCAGTTTTGAAGTTGACAGCCCAAATCACTAATCAAACCCACAGTGGTTTACCTGTATCCAATAACCCCTCTCATGATTAACAGCTGCCATTTCATTCAAGTCAGCCCCTGGAAACACTTCAGCACAGTTCCCCAGGCCCCAGACCTCACTCTCCCAGCTTTGGCGACTTCCAAAATCTATCCCTTTGGTATGAAGCCTGGCTCTTGCAGGTACTCTGTTATATGTGTCATCACCTATAATATTCGCCCATTTACAATTGGCTGATTTCATTCACTATAATGTTCTCCAGGTGCAATCATGTCGTGAGAGGTTTTGTGCTTTCAGTCCTGTGTTTGATCCATGCACAGGTTGTTTCCATCTTTTTTCTATTTTGACAGTACCGCAAGGAACATGCGTGTGCATGTCTGTTCCCATTAGGAATTTGACTTACTTGGGATATTTGCCAGGTTTTCCTCCTCTATTCAGTAACCTGCTTTTGTCCAGCTGAGGCCTTGTGGTTTGCACACATTAACAGAACCACAATTTCTCACGCACTCTGTGAGTCTAACAATTATTCAGGAGTTCGTCCAATATCATTGCCCCAGACTGCTCAGATCAACATTTTTTAAAGTTAAAACATGTGCTCAATAATCCTGTTACAAAAAAAAATCCATTTTGTCAATAACCATTTTTCACAAGTTTGTAGGTTGAAGCAGTAGACTGAAGTGAATAGCCTTTTCAAAGAATAATTCGGGAATTTTTGCAAGTCCCATACTAACCTAATCATTTGTCTTTAATTGCATATTGATGACTGGGATAGAATATCAAGGCAACATTACATGCTGAAGAAATGCAAGAAGAAAGAAGAAATTTACTCAATGTTCTCCCTTAAATTGCGAAACAGCTATTGTCTTCTGAACTATGCCATTTTATCTTGTGCTTGGATAGCGTTTACAAGGATAATTGACAAAAAAGAAATTGTCAGCATATTTTACTATGTAGGCATCTATTTGATGGGGAACTGAGGAATGGAAAGGACAGAATAAGGTAGCAGTTTAAATATATCTTGGCACTAAACTGTCAACACATTCAGACTGAACGAACTGCAAGTTTGCCTATTTGTGCTGCAAGCCTTTTAACCAAGAAGTCATTGAAACAGGCAAGATGGTCAGGGAAACACTTTCCCCATAAACTCTGGTTTGTTTTGCTGCTGAAAGCCTCCAGCAGCAGCTTTCTGAGCGGTCAAATTACAATCCGTGTTAAAGAGTTCATGTCCAGACTTACCCCCGTTCTCCCTGATGCAAAAATCAAACCACCATCTATAGCATAATTAAAAATTAAAAGTATCTTAATCACTGCACTAACTAGGGAGATATGGACAGTTATAATTACATATTGAAATTGTCTAGGCTTCACTAATTCCAATATTAAGACATTTCAAAAGAATGTGGCAAAAAACAATGTCACATTATTTCTCCGATTCATTAATTAGCATGTTTTTTTAGCCACTATTCTTCATGCTATATTAACATGTGACAGGGGTCAAGACTATATTAAATTATAGAATAAATTACTATATTTAACAATGCCATTTGACAGCTTTGTAGATAACTGCAGCCCTTAAACTTGTTCTACACAAGTTTTTTATTCTTTCTATTTAAGTGCACCATTGAAAAACATGTATCAAGCTGAATTTTTAATCTTTTTAACCTAGAAAATCTGATCTTAACTGAAGTAAGTAAATTGTGCCTGTGTTTAGTTTCTTTGACTGCACCACCTTGTCCAACTAAGAGGAAAGCTCAAGAAAAAGGTGCTTTATAATGGGAATAATGGCTGTACCAATGTCCTTGATTATTGACAAAATGAGAATGTAATAGACTCGATGCTCTTTCAAAGATGACGCTCTTTATTGCAAACCTGGACGTGTGAACTTAACAGGGGATATAATTAATTCTGTTTAATGTGATAATGGTAAAATATTAGAAAAGTTTTACTACTTTTGTTTGCTTACACTTTTGTCAGTATACGGTATAGCTCAAATTTACATTTAAGGTAATAGTATGATTCTAGGTCATATTATTGGAGATTTGTATGTACATCTATCTATCTATCTACCAATCATTCATTTATATCTATCTCATTTCCATGAGTTATCTGAAGCCCTCTTATAAGTTATATGTAAATATGATCATTATTAATATATTGATATTTAAGTATAAATATATTTATATTTATTATCACTTTGTAGCATAGTATTTTATATTTATGTATGGTTTATTACATATGCATATGGTTATTATAATTATTATATAAATTATAAGAGGACTTCATAAAGCTCATGGAAAAATTCTACCTTTTAATTCCTTTTTTTAATGAACATTTTGAAGCTCCTTGTGTGTGTTTAAAATCAGTGTCCTACAGTATACTAGATAGAATTAGATGTGCTTTAAAAATCCCATGATACTTTCAAAGATTAATACAAAGCTTTGAGTTTTCATTGTTGTTTATATATAACACCTGTCCTTTTTTCCTTTGCCGTCATTAACTGAGTATAGCTTTTGACCTTAAAAGGGTAGAATTTACATAGGAAAGCTCATCTTACCATAATGCACCAAGATATTCCCCTAAAGGAATAATACAGTATTGCAAATTACCAGAAAAAGGTCATTATTGTATTATGCTGAATGCTATTTTTTTAACTCAGGTAGGTATTAGTTTCTGAGTAAGAAAACTTTGAATTATCCTTTTCTAGTATCTCCAAATCTGCTTGAGTGTAAGACTGCTTTAAGCTCACGGAAAAATTTTAAATGTGTTGTCTATGTTTGAAAAATTGCATATGCTTTAACTTCTACACATGTATTGCAAGGTTCTTGAAATAAACCTAATGATTTGCCAGTAGAGAATAACAGAATATTCATTTGGAGAAAAACTATTCACTTCATAAACATTTTGAACTTTTTACCTATCATATGAATATAAAAAGTATATTTGCCTCACTTTATAGTAATGTGAAGCAAGCATCAGTAACTGCCAACCTACAGAGAAGTAAGAAATTATGGGCAACGGTGACTTTTATAATGCTAATTTTCTAATTTCTGATTAATATTCTTCAACCATTACATGGAACTTTACACTTTGCTTTGTATTTTCAAGTTTTTCATTAGTTCAATAATTTTTCATACTATCAGTACAGAATTAAGGAGCTTCGACTTTGGTGTTTGCACACAAAATAAGTATTTGATAACCTTTTCAATACTAAAACTCACAAGTAGCAAGCAACTTTCTAAATGGCATAAAACCGTTGTGTGGCATCATTTAGAAATATAAGGGTATTTTAAATAAACCTGCATTAATTGAATAGCTGAGAAATATATATTAAAAATTTAGTTTGGATTGTCTGGATCAAAAGCAGAAAGCAAATGTTTGGCCTCTTGTAATTAAGTAATAATCCATTTAAATTTGATTATCTTTAATCACTTTTTCACTCAACAGATATTAGTCAGACTGAGTTTAGTATGAGAAATTAGTGGTTCAGCAACACAAACTTCAATCCCGTGGAGGAGTTACATAGGAAAGCAGAGTGGTATGTTTAAGTCAGCTGGCCCCAGGGTCTTCTCAATGGCACTAACAATGTAATCTCTGTGATGGGTGCCATATTATATACATGTATCATTCAGTATAATGTTATTTTTCACATAGAATTGCATTAACTTTCTGTGAGTCAGTTTTACTCTTCGCTCTTTGTTGTTAGGGTGGGTTGACATAAAAATAACATTAACAATAGCACAAAAATCATCAGTGTACTTTGGACAGCTTCAGCAATTACAATGCACCTTTAAAGATTTCACTGTTCATATTTTAGCTTTAAATATTAACTTCTCAAGTAGAATGGTCAGTGACATTAGAGAAAGTTAAAAAGACATCTACATAGAATTATGTAGAGCTGCTTGGCATCTTTGAGAAAAGTTATGGCTTGCTTGGAGAATGCTAATACCATTTTATATCTAAACAACTAAGAGTTGGGCAACTGAATCTAGCACTTATGTATTTATGTATACACATAAATCCTCCAAACTCCTGTCACTCTTTTTTAACCTATTTCTTTTTGCCCACTTTATCTTAAAACTGAACCTGGAGTTGTTTGGTGTATATATATGTGTGTATGTATGTATGTGTATGTATGTATGTATATATATTCATGTAAATTCCATTACCTTTCAGTTATTATTTTCCACACAATTTTTAATGTTCCACAATTTTGAAAGTTTCACACATATATTTATATGTGTGTTGCCTTTTCAATACAGACTTTGGGATCATAATAACTTAGGAAACTGATTTTGTTCATGTAAGCAGATGAATTACTCTCTGCTTAATCCTCATAGTTTCAAATCATAACATTTGATATTCTGCCCATGATCTAAGACACACACAGATCAAAATATTATTTATTGGTATTATATATAAACTTTGAAATTATTTTTGTTGTCTCATCATCTCCCAATATCTACTTTGTATAGTTTTCTTAAGAAAGAACTGTTTTTCTTGTTCATGTCTTCTATACACTTCCCTGAGTCATGACTTCTGTGATTTTCCAGCTCTATGACTCATAAGCCATTATTCTCAACATGGAAAGCACGTCTATAGGTGGAACTGCCAGTCTATATGTTTTATCTCAGATATACATGTCCAGAAGTGAAATTTCTGATGTGTCTGCACGTGGTGCAGTGTAAAATGCAGGCATATAGACAGAACTATTCACAGATATCAAAAAGTCAATATAAATGTAGTGTCTTGACTTGCCGACTCAGCTTCTCATTTCGACATTAGCAGATAGATGAGGCAGGTCGATTGAAGTGTGTGAAAAGTCACCTTGCAATGTCTGCTCTGCCAGAGAAGACGTGTAGTTACACATTCCACCAGTTGCCTTCAAATTGTTATTCACCTCATTAACATTTAGTTGGCACCAGCAGTCAGCTAAACATTGTACTTAGCACTTGCTTCAAGTAGCTTTGAATTCCTAACACATATAAATTCTAGCAGATACCAGTATCAAGGAATTCCTTGATTTTTGTCATCATTTTAAATGGTGAGAGGTCTCAGAAGGGTAAAAATGTGTGTGACTGGTGTGTGCGTGTGTGTGGGGAGAGGAGGGAGGGAGTGAGAGGGAAGACAAGACCAAATTCAAGGGATGGAATCTTTCTAACAACTAACAGATGCAAAATAATTCCATTTTCTTTGGAGTCCATTTCTTCTCTAATCTCCCCCTCTCACCTCTGTAGAGGTGAAATAAAACACTGGCTTAAGTGAATAGAAGACTGCCAATAATAGAAGTCTGGGAAAAAATCAATTTTCTTCTAGTCACTGAGATCCGGAGAAACTGTACAGGTCAGGAAAAGGTAGTGCAAATAGAATAAGGACTAACCGTGAAAAGTACACATCAGTCCACTTTGGTTCTAATGCTTAAAATGTTCATTCTCCTCTTGGTGTGAACTCCTGACACTGTTCATTTCTATAAAGTTCTCAGTTCTACTCTCAGTGCAGTATAAGCAAAGGCACGATGCAATAGATCGTGTTTCTGACTGACCATATATTTATGATTTGACGGCATTATCTTATGTATTCTAATGTTAAATATCTAGCATTCATCTCTGTTATGACGTCTCTTACTTCATATTCTATGCATCACAAACTCATTTTTGTGCTAGCCTATTTAAGCATTGTCATTGTTTGGCATAAGAATTAAATATATCTTAAAATTCTGATGATTAAATTAATTTCTGTATATTTGAATTGTGAGAACTATGGTGAAGTCACACATATCATATGTGGGTACATCTATTTATTCACTTCTTATTTTCACTATAGGTATAAAAATACATATATTTAGAAAAAATTGAAATAGTATTTTTAATTGCATGAGGAATGTCCATAATTATGTTCTGTACTAAAACTGATGGTGTTTTCAAGAACCATAAAGCATAATATTGTTAAATAACTTAAGAATGCTAGAATCTATATTTCATGTACATACCACCTAGAGAAGAGATAATGAAATTATATGATGAAAATGCATTGTATATAAAAGATCTATATCCTGAAAATATTAAAATACTGGATTTTTAAGATAGGCATTTTTATGACTTAAGCTTGCCACACAGTAGCATTTTATTTATGTCTTGTGTAACAGCCCAGAGATGTTCCTAAATGTTCCTTGACCTATGTCCTTCATGATGCATATGGTTGTTACCTCAACCCAAACTTTGCATGGTAGGAGGACATCAGAAACAAATATTTTACAGATGCTTGTTTGCAATCAATTTAAATATACACAAATATTATTTTAAATGTTTAACAAATATTATTTTAAATGTTTAACATCTGCTTAAGACCGTGGTACTCAACCTTTCTTATGTTGCAACCCTTTAATATAATTCCTCCCATTGTGGTGACCTCCAATCATAAAATTATTTTTGTGGTAGAATCATAGCTGTATTTTGCTACTGTTATGAATCATAATGTAAACATCTGATTTACAGGATATATTTTCGTTGTTACAAATTGAACATAATTAAAGCATAGTGATTAATCACAAAAATATATGTAATTCTATATTGTAAAATATTTATTTCTAATGATAAATAAATGAACTTTTGTCTTGACCCATGGGTGCAGTATAGATAAGAGTCCTTATGTAAGGTACTGTATGTGGATGCATCTGTCTGTAGACCAATTGGCTAGGAGACAGATGTGAGAGCGCTGTCTCAGTTCCAAAGACCATCAGAAATATGTGTTTTCTGATGGTTTAAGGCGACCCCTGTGAAAGGGTCATGTGATCCCCAAAGGGGTCGTGACCCACAGGTTGAGAACTGCTAGCTTAAGATATTAGCATGCATTCTATGAATGCATAATAATCTAACTAATTTAATAATATATGTTCTTTCTAAAGGAAATATTCTGTTTGATTATTTGTTACCAAAGTGGAAGCTAATTGTGGTGGTCATAAAGATGAGACAGTAGATTCCTTTTCGGCATTGAGAAGGAAGTGATCTGTGATAAAACCGAAAACCCTGAATGTTCTGCGTTTACATGAAAAATTCACACATTTCAAAGGAATGAAGAAAACTCACTTTCAGGACATCTAATTTATTTTTAATTAACTTTACTGAACTTTTTAGATCACATTACTATTTCTTCCCAACAATCATAGAACTCCCATTCTACACTAAGGGTATCCTTAAATTAAAAAATATATATATCTTGTTGGATAGAAAAAAAGCTACTGCTTAGGTGTTGATCTAAAATAATTTATACATTTACATAGTGTTTAAAATATCAAACAATATTTTAAACAATAATTAATTCCTTCAACAAATATGTATTGAACATTAAAAATGGACAAGCACCATTGCAAACACCATATCAAGTCAAAATAGATATTAATTTTATTCTCAGATAACCTAAGTGTATATCTTCTTCTATAATAAGATACAGACATTAATCAAATATTTTCCATAAAAGTGATTATATTTACTTTCTAGGCATAAATATATTTTGGGTTGCACAGACATTTCTAGTCATATGTATAATGTGGAGGGTAAAAATAACAGTCTGGTCAAAATTATAAATTGCTGAACATGAAAATTTGGGAAATATTTGTAACAAATGAAGTGCTGGAGAAATGAGGTCCATGATAGGACAAGGTCACATAAACTCAGAGGATCCATACCGAGGGAGTGAGGGCTGAGGTGCAGAAAGAAGAGATGGGGTTGGAGCAAACAGGAAAGAGAAGAGCTCTCCAGGTTGAAAGAGAAGCATTGAGAATGGCTGGGGTTAATGCCCGGCTGCATGGTGAGCACAAACGTTGAAAGAAGAACATGGTGGCATCGCAGAGAATGGGAAGCTATAGCCCTGCAAAAGTACCTGAGAGTCCCCCAAATTCACCACCATCAAGTCAATTCTGACTCAGTGACTCTACAGGACAGAGCAGAACTGCCACTGTGAGCTTCGGAGACTGTACATCTTTAGAAGAAGAGCAAGCCTCGTCTTTCTCCCTTTGAGCTGCTCATGGTTTTGAACTGTGGATCTTGTGGTAAGCAATTCAATGGGCAAACCATTACACCACTAAGGAAGTTACAAAAAAGTTTTGGTAGGATCATCAACATAATTCTTTTTCATTTGTTCTATGAACCTTGGGAAATCTCTGAGTATTTGAAATAGAAAGATGGAATGGTTAGATTTATATTGGGGGGAAATAACTTGCAGTGTAAGAAACATTGAGTGAGGGTCCCCTCATATGTGAATAAATCAGTACGGAGACTTTTGCAGGCATTCAGAGAAAAAAAGTAAAAGGATCAATGTTTGGATGCTGTGAGTGCTGAGGAAAAACATGGACATGCTCGAGATATATTGAATTCATGACGATAGGAAATCTTCTGAGCCTTGTTGTGGGCTTTGATTCTGAGGTTTATTTTCATTAAGTAAATTGGGCCTAAATAAAAGAGTCTGAATGATTATTCTGACATTACACTGACAATAAGAAATAGAGCACATTTACAGTCCAGATCTTGCAACTTCAGATGAATCACTTTTTCTATTATTACTAGACATCCAGATCTCTTCAGGGAGAATCAGCAGATTAGAAAGCTAACAATAGAGGGTAAGTTTACTTGACTGCCATCCTACTGGCACTTCTGACATAGAGCTGCCGTACTGCTCACTAGTTTTTGTCCAACCTAACGCTGAAATATGGTTTGTGTCTCAATTCAAGACAGTTAAACTGTTCTGTCAACTGAAAGTCACCTGTGCGGAGTGTCTATTTAAAACATGCTATGAAATAAAAAGAATTCAATATTGTGAAGCATTTATAATGAAAATATTGAGTAAGAAAAGTAATTCTTAAAATGTTGAGTACCTTACAATGAAAATGGACTAAGTATTAACATAATTAAGTATTTAAAATACTTAATTAACTTAATTAACTTAATTAATAATTAATTAACACAATTAAGTATTTAAAATAACATAAGTTATTATGTTAATATTTTAAATAAATTATGAAATATTATGTGATGTGTTTTGCCAACATGGCCACAGAAGATTGGTGGGTCTGTTGTGACGGCACGGCCAATGAACACAGGGGATGAATTGAAGGGCAGAGATAGGAAGGGCTCGGCGAGTCCCACTCTCTCTCTTGTTTCCGGATCTTCGGACCAAAGAGCTGCCTTGTTCATCCTGTGCCTCGACCTCCAAGCAACACTGGTGGGACACCTAATCGTGGACCGTGTTGCTGTGAGTTGAGGTTCCTTTAAGCCCTACTTCACCACGCTCCTGGGATATACATCTCTTGATCTGGGGACTGTTGGACTCTGTCATCTGGCTGACTGTTGGCGACCTGCTCTGCTGTTTGCTACCTGTGATCAAATAGCCTGAATTGCTCTACTGAGGACTACTCAGTGGCCCTCAAGGCTTGAAGGACTGCCAGTCTTCTAGCTGTCTAATGCAAGTGAGTTGCACCAAGCAATCTGTACTGCTTTATAGACAGTTAACTGTTTCTTTCTTATCTTATATACCTTTCTCTATATATAAATACATAAAAAGAATTACTAGTGTCCTGATTTTATTTCTCTAAGAGAACCCTGCCTGACACAAGTGGTACCGAGAGTGGGGTGTTTCTAGAAAAATAAAATCATAAATATGGATTTTTTTGATTGGTTCTCCAATCTGATTAGTCTTAAGAGCACTGGTGATGCTAATTCTAGACCTAAAGCCATGGGTAATTTTGCCAATCTTACTAGTCCATGGTGTGAAATAACAAAGCTAATACCTAAAGTAGGAGCACCGATGGATGGGGTGCTGGTTACAGGAGAGACTATAGGAGAACTTTTGTTTGATATATTCCAGCAGTTTTGTCAAGATGCCAAGTATAAGGAAGCTGGTTGGCTGATCCTCCTTACAATGGACTACATGATTAAGGAGATGGATTGCCTCAGGGCCTCAGAAGTACACCTTAAATGCCAACTCACAGACATTGAGGGTTCTGTCTGTGCTACAAAGGAGAGCCTTCTTGCCTGTAGTAAAAGAGCTGATATTGCTGAGAACCAGGTCCAAAGCCTCATTATGCGAGTGGCTGAATTACAAGGTCAGCTGAATGTCAGATCTAGAGCAGTGTCGGAAGCCAAAGTGAGGGCATTGATAGGAAAAAATTGGGACCCTGAAACATGGGATGGGAATATATGGGCTGATGATCCAGAAGAGGAGGCTATTATGCCACCATTAGAAACAATTGAACCAGCCCAGTCACTAGATCTACGCCTCCCAGCTGAGGCAAGTAGTCTACTATCAACAAAACAACCCACACCTGAGCAGATCAACCAACCTACTCAAGATGAAACGCCAGGTAGGGCTGCATCTCTACCATAGCCTAAGGGAGATGACTTACAAGGTAGTGCTGAGAACACCCAGGAAACACCCTCACCATTGATAGTTTCTGCTAGACCTGTAACTAAAATTAAGGCAAGGAAAGCTCCTAAGGCTGAGGCCGAGGTGCTTACTCAAGAAGAAGCATGCTATACTCACAAAGAACTGCTCAAGCTTTCAAATATGTACAAGCAAAAGCCTGGGGAGTATCCCTGGGAATGGTTACTGAGGGTGTGGGATACTGGTGCAAGAAATGTAATATTAGATCAGTCTGAGTTTCTGGATATGGGACCCCTAAGCAGAGACTCTTCTTTCAATGTCTCAGCAAGAGAGGCTAAGTGAGGAACCAACTCCTTATTTGGCTGGTTCACTGAGGCATGGGCTGCCAGATAGCCTAGATTAGACCAAGTTGATGTGCCTGACCTACCTTGGTGCACTGTAGAAGAAGGCATCCAAAAGCTGAGGGAAATTGGTATGGTGGAATGGATCTATCAGGATACTCCCATAGACCCCAAAAGGGGGTGTCCTGAGGACATATTCTTCACTAAAACCATAAGGAATAAGTGTGATCGATCTAGATTATCAAGAAGAAATTGGACTGGTGTTACATAATGGGGGTAAAGAGGAATATGTTTGGAATCCAGGAGATCCCATAGGCTGACTCTTAGTGCTACAATGCCCTGTGATAAAAGTTAATGGCAAATTACAGCAACCCCATGATGACAGGACATCTAATGACCTAGACCCGTCAGGAATGAAGGTCTGGGTCACCCCACCAGGCAAAAAACCACAAGCAGCTGAAGTGATTGCTGAGGGCAAAGGTAATACAGAATGGATAGAATAAGGTAGTTCTACCTACCAATTATGACCACGTGATCAATTGCAGAAGCGAGGTCTGTGATTGTTCATATATTTTCTGTTTCTGAGATTATTGAATCTTTTTTTTGCTCATGTATGATATATCAGCTACAATTGGACTCAGTGTGTTCTCATTTATATGTATGATAGATGTTTGATGTTAAGTATAAGTTTGATTTCATTGATGTCTGGAAATTCTATATGGGTAAAAAAATTGTGTACAGCGGCCATGTTGGCAAGGGGTGGATTGCGATTGGTAGGTTTGTTATGCTAACATGGCCACAGAAGATTGGTGGGTCTGCTGTGACGGTGTGGCCAATGAACACACGAGATGAATTGAAGGGTGGAAATAGGAAGGGCTCAGCGAGTCCCACCCTCTCTCTTGCTTCCGGATCTTTAGACCAGAGAGCTGCCTTGTTTGTCCTGTGCCTTGATCTCCAAGCAACACTACCTGTGGGACACCTAATCATGGACTGTGGAGCTCTGAGTTGAGGTTCCTTTAAGCCCTACTTCACCACGCTCCTGGGATATACATCTCTTGAGCTGGGGACTATTGGACTCTGTCATCTGGCTGACTATATAAAAAGAATTACTAGTGTCCTGATTTGATTTCTTTAAGAGAACCCTGCCTGAAACATATTACATTGGATGAGTGAGGCTTATGATAGAATAGCATGAAATGAAATGACGATTCTGACTAGAAGAGAAGATTTTTATAGCTTTTATGAAGGTAAAATACACAGGGGAAAACATTCTGATTATTTTA